>MJUU01063580.1:0-16344 GCA_002080025.1 Modiolus philippinarum | reverse complement strand
AATAATTTTGTCGTAATACAATAAGGGTTTAAATAAAAGGTGCATTAGAAATTCGTTTTACCAGATCCAGATGGGCCCACGGCGAGTAACCAGAAGTATTTTTTACTCCTTGTATTGTTATAAAATTATTCGTATTAGACTTTTCTGAAAAATATACGGGAATCGTTGTCATTTTTTATAACCCGAATATTTATTAGATAAAAACCATGAGTGTATTTCAGGTAGGAGGGTGCATAACCGTTGTGGCAAGTAATAATGTTTGACTTTTATAATAAAAAATCAGGTAAAAAAAATGCTTGCATATGATTTGACCAATCTAAAAAAGATAAAAACAAAGGTATATGGTTTTTACGAAATACTTGATATTCAAGGGGAAATCGTATATTTATATTATCCTTTTAGCAATATATTCGTTATAGAGAGAGTAACTGGTGACGACCTGTCAGACTTACTAGAAATATATAGGAATCAAAAGTGTAGAACCAGAGATACACGTCAGTGTTATGTATAACCCGTGTTATGCTTAAACCGCAAGCAACGTAAAAAATGTGAGTGAACTAAGAATCTAGCCCGTTTACCCGTCTCAACTGTAGTGAATAACAATTGTTTATTCTCGTTAGTCCCGTAGATAGTAGTTAACTATGGCAAAAAATCTGCGGTTTTCAAAAAACGTTTTTTGAAAACCGCAGATTTTTTGCCATAGTTAACTACTTATATCTTAGTGAAGCTGTCTCTGCCCATTCATTTACACGCTTATAAAATCTACATAACATTGGATTCAGCTTTATTCCATTAAGAATCTAAAATGTGTTTTTCGTATGGCGCGTAAGCGGAGCTTGCAAACGGATATTTGCGACAATAAGACCTTCGAATTACCACCCCACCCCAAATCATTATAAACAATCAGGTTTTCTTAATTTTAATGAAATCACCCAAGATATTTTTATCTCACTGGTAGTGACAACAAAATGCCGATGTAATTGGGAATTTTCTTTCTGCATGTTCGCATTTCTTTAACTTACAGAGAACAAATTACCAATTGATGAAATCTAAATAGGAAAGCCAAAATCATCTAAGGAAAGGGCTTTACAAGAGGGAGATACTCCTTCGTTTTAAAGAAAAGTCTTTTAAATTTAGATATTGTAGGTTTCCAAATAAAATCGGTTTTCGGGCCATCACGGAAGTACTGACTACTGGGTTGGTGATTACCCTCGGGGACTAACAGTCCACCAGCAGGATGCTCTAAGTCACGACAGTAAATCGTGAACTTGCTCAATGAAAATTTGGACCTCATTGCACAAACATGATTGCATTAGAATAAGTTCGATAAATTGTTTCTATGATATACCATTCTTGATTAAACTAGATAATGTGTCTACATTATACGACAATAGGAAACCACTATCGCATGCCCTGTTGACAAATTATTCCCATTAGCCTTTGTTATCTAGATTGGAACTCTCTTGTCAAGAGAGGGTACGACACCCTTGTCTTCCGGTATTCATCATACATTCATAGCATGTGGAAATGCTTATATGTTAAAATAAAGATTATCATATAAAAACTGTAAATAGAAATCTAAAATAACAAAATAAGAAAATTTAGAAACCATTGTATCTATTATCAAAAATGTAATAATTATTGGTCAATTTTAAAAACTCGGAATATAAAGAAAGATAACTTCAAATAGCCAATGATAACCGCAACTACTTGATTGTTACTAAATGCCCAAAACTGATATGCGGACCATTTTTTTTTTTTTTTTTTTGAAAAAGCCTATAGATAACTTGGCCTTAGTCAATCGGGCGTAACAGTTCCCGGTCACTGAACTGAGATGGAATCATAAGTCCCTTCAATTACAATATAAATAGAAGAATAACTATTTTTACCAGAGTCACTTCAGCATGAAATGTAGATCAAAGAGACAATATACAAAATATCCAGTATATTCTACAGTACTATCAAATATTTACCAACTGACCAACTTTCTTTTTTGTCTCACTTATAGTTTCTGAGAAATGGAACTAACATACACATTGCATAGTTTCACAGACGCTTAAGATTAGGTCAAAGTGACAAACTGCCGATTAGACAATGTAGTTCAGAGGTTACTCTAAATGCAAAAAAAAAAAAATAAATAAATAAAAATGACAAAATATTGACAGACTTGATAAACCGGAGGCAGTATCAAAACAGGTTTGATAACCCGTCCCACATTATGGCATGAATATAAAGAGCTTGTGGTTTCAAGTATTGTATTGGGGACGGAATGAGAAAATATGACTAAGTCGGCTAAGAGAAAGTAGTAAGCCGTAAACCGATAGTAGTACCGACAGGTTTGAATATGGCTATGAAAAGACTATATGCCAAATTTCAAGTTTGTATCATTTACCCTTAGTGAGAAAAGCTTGCAAAAAGTTGTAACGGACGGAATGAGGGACACTGGTAAAACAGTATACCCCCTCCTTCGAATCGGAGGTATAAAAATCATCGATAAAAGGGACGACCTGCCTTTTTCGAAGCAGAATATAACTACATTGTACATGCATAGAATATAATTATACATATAAACAATGGAAGGATATAGAGTAAATGCGCATGGGTCAAAGTCAATACAAATACATGGTAAAACCCAGCAATGGAACAACGTTTTTATTGTTTTTCATCTTGAATTCACCATGAGGCTTTCGCGGCATCAATGTCCTCATAACACAATTTATTGAATAACAGTATTACTGAACGGAGGTGTGAAGAGCCGAAGTCCATGCGACAAAAAAAACAATCGGGTGCACACGTTTGATTGATTGATTGATTGAATATTGTTTAACGTTTACTCAGCAATATTTCAGCTATATCAAGACGAGAACAAGTTTGTTGATAAATAATCACTTTGGGGTATGGAAATGGCCATGGGACGGGAAATTCTGACTGCCACTGGAAAAGTAGGGTGAAATCGTCAAGGGCGGGGAATTTAGCCTTGTAGCCGATCACCTACGGACCACCCCAAAAAGGCTTGCTACAAGGGTTCTTTAACGTGCAGGAAGCGTGGCATTTCTTCCAACACGTGGACCTGAGTTTACATCCCATCCGAAAGATGGGTTGTGTATTTATTAATCCCGCACAACCACGGAATGGGTCCTATTTCTATATCCCGGGACCCTCGGGGTCAGCCTCCGTTTAGGAGGGGTCACACCCCGCAAGCCGGAGATACTGGGTCCTATTTCTATATCCCGGGGTTCCCTCGGGGTCCTCTGTTAGGATGGCTCATACTCCAAGCTCAGAGGATGCTGCGGGCCTATTCTTCAGCCGGGACCGCGCACGGCGGGCACACGTTTGAAGGTTCGTATTTGGTTTTAAGAGATTCTCGCATCCACCCAATATTGTTTTGTCCCAGTTGAATCCAACCATGAAAGGTCTAAGGTTTTATATGTTTATATGATAGGCTGTATGAATAAAGGTTATAAAAGTTGAAAACCGGCTTTAATGTTTCCAAATATACCTTCAATGTAAATCAAATCACTTTAGATAAAGGATTCTAATAAATTCTAACGAATATGACATATAAACAATACAACGGTAGCTGCGTTTGACGTGATTTGTAACAAAAACAAGATAGTTTTTTTGCAAAAATTAATGCGGCCCCAGAAAGCCTTTGACGATAGCTAAAGAATAGGCATATTCGTTAAACTTAAATTTACTTTGTATGAGAGACATTCAGATTTTTATTTACCTTGACGTGTGATGTTGTTGTGTTTTTTCCTCGAATCCAACCGGAAACCGCATTATTTTATTGCATCCATCCAAAAATGAAACTAGACTTTATACCCCGTGATTAAGGGGCACATACATATAATTATAAATCAATAAACTCAGACGCTCTTTAACTGTGTAACAGAAGCGAATAGAAGCTGTTTAATAACAAAATAAAGCTTTTCGATTTTTGTCTCGCCCGTGACGAAAGTCGAGGAAATCGAGACATAGGCGTGCAAAGAATTTTATTTAGTAATCGATTTTTCTTATTCATCCTTTTTGAGGATCGTACATTCACGCATCTAATGCAATTACGTTAAATACATTTCAGTGAAAAACAGAGATGAAACCTTTATACAGAATAGTTCTCCAAAATCTTCGTAGTTACCTCGTTGCCAATCTAGAAGTGAATGATGAATTTATTGATGAACTGTATTCAACCTTTTCAATAAATGATACGGACAAGGAACTTATCGGACATGAAAAATGCAACAGAGACAAATTAAATCGTTTACTTGCGTCACTAAAAGACAAAGATGATGACACTTATACTTCTTTCAAAGACTGCTTAGTCAATACAAAAAATGGACACGTTTTAGAGCAGATAAAGGAAGAGGAATCTTCATGCTTATCAGGTATTAATGTGTAAAAAAAGTTAAGGCATACTAGTACATTGTGTTATTTTTTGCTCTATTTGATGTTATCTGAGTAATTAATGTCTGGTAGGCCTTATTATGACATAAAAAGGATATTGCTTTGATAATTCCAGGTCAACCTCTTGATAAGTTCGGTCAACCGGATATGGCTTTTGTGGAAGGGCTCTGCAGGCTGGGGTAGGTGGAGGGAAAGACGATAAAATAAATATATTAAGACATGGCCTTTTCCATATCAGCACGGTTATTATCCCGAGACTCAATAACGGCCCGAGGCGTCAGGGATGATAACCGTTCTGTTATGGAAAAGGCCATGTCTTCATCTGTTTAATATAAATCAGACTGTATATGTTTTCATAGACTGTTAACTTCCGGCTACATTACATATGCAAAACAGAACATATCTTTGCAAAGTATGTAATAATAAGGCCTACCAGACATTGATTACTAAAATAATGAAAGATTATTACATGGCATTTTTCATATCACACCCTTGATCAGCCAAAGGTCGTAATATCAGCCCGAGAGCCGTCAGGCTCGAGGGATAATTGTATGACCAAGGGCTGATGAAGGATGTGATATGAAAATGACATGTAATGATATTTTTATCATATACTTTCACCTGTATAGGAAATCTTCAGCTGAAAAATATCTTCATGCTTATGAAATGCAGTATTAGTATTTTAATATTGTACTTTGCTTGCTATGAATGTTTATCGTTTTTACGGAAATACATGAACTTTCGTGTGATAAAGATTCCGAGTAGTGACAGAAAGACATGCGATAATAACCGGAAGAAGTTTTCAGCCCCCTTCGTCATTTTTTGTTGAAATCATCTGGTTTTATCAAGGGGTAAGATTTTAATCATATCTTAACTAAGTATATGATAACAATTATTAAACATCAAATGGAGCAAAATTATAACACAATGTACTAGTATATGATATATTAATGCCTTAACCTTTTTTTATATGGAAAAGGCCATGTATTTATGTATATTTATCAGTAGATCGATTAAGTATAAGGGTTGTCGGAGTGACTGGATTTACAGTCAGTTTGGTGTTTAGTTATAAGACAAATATGGTTGCAATGTCAACTTATTATTTACTAAGTCCTACCTAATTTAGATGGTGCTAAGACATGCCTAGAATTATCACAATCCAAGTCTATATTCAGATCCAAAAACTACCAGATACTAGTACATTGTATTATAATTTTGCTCCATTTGACGTTTTATCATTGTTATGTTCAATGTCCGGGAGGCCTTATTATCAGTCGATGGATTAAGTATACGGGTAAATGAACAATTACATGATATTTTTTTCTGTACACCTGGTCCATATTAATTAAATGAAAAGTAATAAAAAAAAACTATTAAGGTTAGTGAGGACACCTGACCCCGAAAATAATTCCGAATTCAAAATGGCTATTTTTTAAATATATTACTGTTGAATATATACCCTTTCTTTGGTATTAATATTGGACCACCTTTCCAGGCGTTTTTCTGAGATAAATAGGGTCAAAGTTACCACCCCCTGAATAATGGTCCGAATTCCCATTTACCCCCTTTTGACCATATAAAAACCAATTGTACATTGTATTAGTAAAAAGAGTGTTTGGATTATAAGTCTTTGTTGTTTAAAAGGTATTTCTAAAAATACATCCACTTCTGTCAATTATTTTTGCTAATATTCCCAATTATGTGCACATTGAGGTTAGATTTTTTATCACTGTTTGCCCCCTGGAGGGACATAAAAAGTGAAATTCAGAAAAACTTCCGAATTCAAAATTTCATTTTTTTACTTAAATATATACCTTTATACGATATCTTCAAAATATAAAAAAAATTCAGTATAGCAAACCAGGCTTTAAAGAGAACTACAAGCATTCAAAGTTGACAACATTGCCCTCCTCCCCTCAAAAAAATTTTGCCGTCACTAGAACAAAAACCGGAAGTGATGTCACTGGCTGTGCTTGTAGCACAAATACCAAGCTAAAATAGTCATATGACTATATACGGTCTTCACTTGACTAGAACAGGAAGTTGTAGGTTACACATGTCAAACCGGAAGTGGATACTTTCTTACCTACTGTAAATCATAAATACAAAAATTTCATCTACAAATTCAAATTTTGTGATATAGTGTATGATAGTTCGACACGAGACCCCACAGGAGTCCTATAGAGAGATAAAGGAGCGCGCATGCGGGACTGGAAGTAGTTTGTATTTCCAATTGGCCACCGTTTTGACCGGAATTACCTATTATGCTTTATGAAGATATATTTTGGATGGCGTTGACTAATTGAATGAGTTGATATTTCTCATATTTTGTTGTTTCAAACTTCTACGGAATGATCTTTATAAAACGGAAATCAGCAGTGGATTGTTCTGGCAGTATTTTTATAATGTCTGCGTTAATTTTTAAGAAGGGGGAGACTGCTATTGTTGTTCTAGGGTGAATTCTCTCATCCCAAAATTTTCAAGTTTTATCCTATCATTTTTTCCACTTTTCTTATCCCTTTGTTTACATATTTACTTTTGTCACTACTATATCTCTATCTTATTTAATTTTCACAAAGTTATTTCCTTTTTTTGAGCACTTTTACTGTGTTAATTTATTATTATTTTCCTCTTTCTCACCTTATTTCAAGTTTATTTCCATTTTTCATCATATACGAAGGAATTTGAATTTTTCCCGTCATTTTGCTGTTTCCATGGCAACGGTCGCCATTTTGATATTTTAAAGACAAAAACTCGTATCTACACATGCCATGTAACCTTCCTGTTAATTTCAGTCATTTTGGAGCAATTTGAAAATTTCCCGCCATTTTCTGTTCCCATAGCAATGGTCGCCATTTTGATGTTTTTAAAACAAAAGTTCGTTTCTACACATGCTCATTAACTTTCCTGTCAAATTTCATTCCATTCTGAACATTTTTAATTTTTCCCGCCATTTTTATGGTTTAATCACGTGACAGCTGTCCTAATTAACCTTAATTCCCATCTTATTTCAATCTTTCAGAAAATAAAAGTTTGTTAGTATTTTAATGCCCTAAGCCATATGTATACAAAAAAGTCGCGGAAATGTGACAATATACAATAAAAGGATATAGAGCAAATGCACATGAGACAAAGTCTATACAAATACGCGGTAAAACCAAGCAAGGGAACAACGCTTCTATTGTTATTCTTCATCTTGAAGTCACCATGAGGCCTTCAGCAATGAGCATTACTCATACCTCATAGTAAGTTCAAGACGGCTCATAGCACCGGTTTGAGCGGAATTCATTGCTAGATGTCGAGCAATGCTACATCCATGTTGTCGGTTGGTCTTTCTGTCGGAAAACGGATGACGGGAGTTGATACTGACGCTTTGCCAGTTATTTTATGTTTGTTGACGATCCCGCTTTAATAAGTGCAAAAGCATGGATGTAGCATCACTCGGCGTTTAGTAATGAATTCCGCTTAAACCGCTTCATGGTGACTTCAAGATTAAGAACAACAAATGCGGGATCCTCAACAAACATAAAATTAACTTGCAATCCGTAAACCGACAAAAAGGCTCATAGTATTGACTGTTATTGTTTATATGTTGTGATTATACAATTATTTCATGTCCTTGAAGGAAACAGCAAAAACTATTGTCCCGAGGAAATTATTTGTGAACTGTTGCCTGAGGCCAGAGGCCGGAGGCAACAGTTTGCAAGTCATTTCCATCATCGAGGGACAACAGTTTTGCTATTTCCTCAAACGGGGCATGAAATAACTGTTTTATTAACTTGTATAAACAAGTAAAATCTTCCATATGAAAAAAACTTTTCTACACAGGTAAAATTTGAATGACGTCGCATTGCGCAATTATTTCGCGCATCGGTAAACACCAGACGTCAAAATGTTAAAAGATGTTTCATATGAAAAAATGTAACTATAAGTTAATAATGTCTTCTGTTAGTGTTTTGTCGGGCAAAGGATGGCATCAATTGTAAGAACGCTTTGCCAGTAATTTTTATGTTTTTGACGATCCTGCGTTCTTGACTAAAAGCAAAGATACATGTATTTAGCATTGTTCGACATCTATCAATGCATTCAGCTCAAACCGATGCTAGGAGCCATCTTGAACTTACTATGAGGTATGAGGAAAGCTCATTGTTGAAAGGCCTCATGGTGACTTCAAGATGAAGAACAACAATTAAAGTGTTCCATTCTGGTTTTTACAATGTATCGGTAGAGACTTCGTACCATATACATTTACTCCGTATCTTTTCAATGGTTATCATAGATAACAATCACAGAATGTAAACAATCACAGGGCACATATCTAGTTAATTACAAAAAACTTTGCAAAATAGAATAGTCATATCAGGGCACTATAAACAGGATAGTAAGAATAATATTTGGAAATTACAGAAAAAAATTGAATTCCAAAGTTAAGAAATTATCATAGTTGTCTATATGAGATATTCTCTCCAGAACAAGTACACCATATCTGATATATATAGAGAGCATACATCTCTCGCACGGGGTATCATTTTAAGGACTTTATACTGCTGTGGCAACAAACTCAAGTTTTAAATCAACAATGAAGTGATATGGAGCAAATGCGCATGAGATAAAGTATGTACAACTACCTGGTAAAACAAGCAATGGAAGAACGATCTTATTGTTGTTCTTTATCTTGAAGTCACCATGAGGCCTTCAACAATGAGCTTTTCTCATACCACACAGTAAGTTAAGCAATGCTCCAGCTTTAGAGGAATTCACTGCTAATTCTCGAACGTCGTCAACAAATATTAAATTAACTGGAAAAGTGTTCTTACATTCACTGTTATCTGTAGCCCGACGAAAGACTAATAGAAGACAATCACAACATATGAACAACCACAGGGCTTTCATCCAGTCAACTGCAAGAAAACTTGGCGGAATAGAATAGTAAGATGTGGGAACTATAAACAGGATGTCAAAATAACATTTGGAAATTACAAAAAATAAAATGCCAAAATTTGAAAGTATGACAGTAAATCCATAAGAGATATTTTCTTAACATCAAGTACACAACATAGAACATACAGAGCTGGAAGCCTTAATTAATAAAGTATGACAAGAATGTCACTGCAATCTATTCCACGATATTATCTCTCTCCACTTTCCCTCGGGAAATACAAATATATGGTGAGTATTTTGATCCGGTATTACTCATAAATATAAGGACAGGTCCTATAGAATAATGGGTAGTTTTGTTTCGGATACAAACAATATTGTCGATAATAATGGACGAGCCCACTTTTAATCGGTAAGTAGCAAAATCATTTGATACAACAGATTTTGAAAAATGAAAATCAGTTGTGAAGAAACCATGAAATTGATTATTGATTAGTAAAAGAATTTGTGCGACCCTTTACTGTTTTTTATATGTATATTTTTTTGTTTACATTGATGCGCTGATTGCCAAGGTAGGCGCGGCTTAAGTTATTTTTTGCCAATATTTTTTCGTATTCGGGCAGTAGCAAATAGTGAAAATATTTGCCTCAAGAGATCGAAGGAATGGATAAATGTTATTATTGGTACTATTTAAATTAATTTAGATGCATTATTTATTTAAAATGCAACGTATGGACATGAATGAAAATTAGAAGCTCTAATAACCTGTATCGGTCACCTGCACTTACATAGAATGTCTATGTAAAGGAGGCCCAAGTTAACTTATGGTTCCAATATGCACTGTGGTTAAAGGAGAAAAGACCTTTGAAAGTGTTTCAAGAGGCCCATCTGGAATAAAGCACGAACCTGCAAAGCATTTTTTTTTGCAAAGAAACACCTATGGATTAGTGTGACCAGTTTGGTTCCAATTGGCCCATCAGTTTCAGATCTAAACGAAGAAACCTTTGAATGTGGTTTTCATAGGGTACAATATTAAAATTTGTTCCCCTTAGGAGGCCATCTTGGAAAAAGTGCAGACCTAAAAACCATTATTTTAAGGTGACCACCTCAAGACTTTTGTGGCCAAATTTGGGTTCAGTTGGCTCGGCAGTTTTAGAGAAGATTTATGAATGTTCTTTCCCTTAGGGTCCAATGTTAAAATATATTTCCATTTTTGATAAAGCATGGATCAGGAAACTTTTTATGGAGGAGAACACCCAAGCACTATTTTTGCCAATTTTTGTTGCAATTGGCTTAGGGGTTTCAAAGAAGATCTCTGAATGAGTTTTCCCATAGGGTCTTTTGCGAAACTATGTTACAAGTTTCCGGCCATCTTGGATATCGCGCTAACCTTAAAACACCTTTCTTTCCTGCAGGGGACCATTCAAGGACTATTATTGTGGCCAAGTTTTGTTCCAACTGAACCAGTAGTTTCAGAGACGAAAATTGCAGGGGACCACTGTTGGTCATGTTTTTTTTGTTTTTTTTTGTTTGTTTTTGTTTTGTTTTGTTTTGTTTTTTTTTTTGGCAGAGAGGACTACCTAAAGACTATTGTTGCAATGTTTGGTTTCAACTGGCTCAGAAGTTTAAGAATAGATTATCGAATGTTTTTCCCATAGGGTCCAATTTTGTAATATGTTGCTAGCTGGGCGCCATATTGGATAAAGTGTGGACTTGAAGACGATCTTTTAATAAAAGGACGGGCGACGAACGGACGAGCTACGAACGGGCTGACGAAGAACGCCAAAGTGATGGCAAAAGCTCTTTCTCGCTATAGCCAGGCGAGGTAATAAAAAGCATGTTGATTGATTCCAATTATGACATGGGAACATCATTTAAGTTCGGTATTGCTTTGTCAGAACATCCAATGGATTTATTTTTCACCAATCCTGCTGATTATTTTTCGAGCTAAGAGTTCAAATCAGTAACAAACTACATGCAGCTGCTAAAAGAGGTGAAAACATTTTTGTTTTATAGATTTTTGTTCAGCAAATGGAAAAACTTTTTTGATGTGGTTCTTCATCTTAGTTTGTGGGTTTGTAGTTTGTAAAAGAACATCTACTTGCCGTTTCCTGTTCTTGTCGTTTGATTTTAAAAAGACTAATCTAAGTTATATTTAGATAAAGGTAAATGTTCAAACATCAACAATCTACATTGAACATTATTCTTAACCTATATAGAATATAATAAACCGTTCGCCAAGGATTTAGCTTTAGCTTATGAGGGTGATGAACTATAGACAAGCACTTTTTCAAAATCTTCATCAAATAAACCGAAACATGTTGGATAGACATGGTGTGAACTAATCATTTCTTTTTCTCCTACAGATCTCTCAAATCACGAAGAAGCGACAAAAGAATTGATATTAAAATTTTTCCGCGCACATAGTATTGAAACATTTACATCTCACAAGGAGATCGAAGATGTGTTACTAAATGATCATAGTTCAAGAACTGGAAGTTTTGCCGTTGATGTGATTCTTGATCCTGAGTGGCTTAAAAACTTGGTTATATCTACATTTCCAGGTGCAAAGGAAGGTTCAAGACCTTACAGGTAATTCGCAGCTACAAAGGTATCATTTCTTTGATTTTTTTAGGAATTACTCTTAGAATTACTAAGAGAGAGAGAGGGGGAGAGAGAGAGAGAATGCAGCGTAGTTTTTTTTCGTTAACCCCAAGGGGAATTACAACTAGATTTGCAATTGCCGATGTCGCCCCAGATAACCAAATCGACGTATTTTGGCCGCCATCTTGGAAATGGTGGCCATCTTGAAAAAAGTCACAAAAGCCCTTCTCCTTATGCTGATCTAAGTGTATACCAAGTTTTATTTGATTACATAAAGGCATCTCAAAATTAAAGGTCGGACAAAAATTATTGGAAGAAAAACACGGTATAGGAACCTGTGCGCCAGAAATATCTGTCTTGCGGTTCTATCTGTAGGCTGTAGAACGTTTTTCGAGGAAAATCCACTACAACAGAATATGTCAGATATGTTTTTCGTGTTTTACTGTTGAAAAAAAAATTTTCTTGTACAAAAACGGGTTTATCATTTATCTAGTTGACTGTCAAAGTTGTCTATATCCGTAGTTGTGAATAAGTTGTCCCGCAATAACTGATTTCTTGTAATTATTGTCCCTACGTTGCGCAACAAAATATATTTTTCCCCGTTTTACATGAAAAGCTTAACTTACATCGCTCTCACTTATTTAGACAACTATAAAAGATAATTCTTACTTTTGTGCCAAATTTCAACAGCATTTGTAGCTACATTGACAAGAAAAACGTTGTTTGAAAAAATGAACTATGTAGGCTGTTTAAAGTAATTTTTATCACATACTGTAAGTCTTTCTTACGGTTACTTCGTATGCTGTTTAACGAATATATAACTACAGAGTATGTGACAAACACGGTAAAAATTAATTTTAAGGAAATTTCAGCTATTTGCCATAATCAATGAAGAGATATGAAGTAAATGCACATCAGACGAAGTCTCTACAAATGCATGATAAAAACAAGCAACGGAACAACGCTTTTATTGTTGTTCTTCATCTTGCGACTCTGTTTCATATCTCCGTGTGTATCTAATAATCTGTACATAATTGAGAAAGATATTACACTTTTGTCTTCTGCTTTAGTGGACATGTTTTTTTTAAACAATACAAAAAAAAAAACAATTTTGACCTTCCTCCATTTCCTTTTACTTTTAGAAGGCATATTGAAATTGTCCTGAGATATATCGATCATGGCCTCTGAAACTACTGGATTAAATTTACTGATTTTTTTCCAATATATTCACAAACCTGGCTGTCACTGCAGGTTTTACCCCTAGAGAATTTCTTGATCTTACCAAAACCTGCTGCACCGAACTTGACAAATAGGCTGCATGGAAGGAATGTAGTTTGGTTCCTCTCAAGCTACAAATAGGAAAGACTACCGGACATATAGAAATTACAGTAAGGCCGGCAATCAAATTTTGATCACCTCCCTCTCAAACTACTTATTGAAAGAATATTTAACCAATCTTTACAGCTTGAATTGTGTATGGGAGACTCTTAAAATGAGTGCTCGTTTCATTCTGATCTAACAAAAAAATGGCTGCCAGCACTGATTATATTTTGCTATCAAAATATTTTGTCGGGGTGAAACGTATTTTGACCATCTCCTCTTTAACTATGCTATATAATATATAGGGTCAAAATTTTCTGATTATTAGAGGAACTCAAGGAACTCATGAACAGCAGTATTAATCAAGTCATCCCCAAAGTAACAATTGCGCCAACCACTTTGTTTTGGTGGCATTGTGTTGCTTGTTTCTGTGCATACACATTTGTTGTACCTATGGCCCAACAATAAGGAAGTACTCAATGAATTTCAATATCCTACAAAGGTGATCATAAGGTGTGGGTACAGCTTAAATTACGAAAATGTGACTTGTAACTTAATTTGTGGTGCTTGTCAACATCTCAGCAATATCTACTTTTTAACTGATTAATTTTTAATGTTGACAAATGTTTATTATTCTATTATGTCCTTTGTCAGGCAACGAATGACAGTGTTTGTAAGAGTACTTTACTCGATTTGTTATGCTTGTTGACGACCCCGCATCCATGACAAAATGGATAGATGGATGTAGCGTTGTTCAACACTTAGCAAGTGGATTCCACTTAAACTTGTGCTAGGGGCCGTATTGAACTTACTATGAGTAGGAGTTTTTGCTCTTTGTTGAAGGCCTCATGGTGACTTCAAGGTGAAGAAGAACAACAATGAAAGCGTTGTTTTATTTGCTTAATCTTACCATGTATTTACAGGTATTTTGTTCCGTGTACATTTACTCCATATCCCTTATTTGTTCATATAGGGAAACGGGACAGATAAAGGGGAGGTTTGGGCACTCATAAACCGGTTTAACAATACCGCCATGACCGCTGCCTTTGCTAGTACCGGTGTAACATTTAATAGTATCCCCTATCAAATAGTATCCTGTGGAAAGTATTTAATATTAATTTGAAAGTATTTAATATTAATCTATTTCAAGTGATACTTTTTATTATTAAATCTTTTCCACTGCTGTGAAATTTTTCCTTCACAAAGTTATTTTGGTGATTTAATATCCAAATGCCAAATTTTCCTGAGGGAAAATGTACTCACAAATAAAATGGACATAAGTTATCTACAAAGGATAAAAATTATATCTAATTATACCAACGACAATATTTATTAATGAATTTTCATCCTTTCAAATATTAAAAACATCTGATATAATATAATCATAGTCACAAATAAAAATGACAACAAAAGTCCGAATCGATCAAAGGGAATGACCAGTAAGGAAAATCCGTATAACATACGACAGAATCAGGGAAACAACCCAACACAGAACATTTTTGGCAAGCTGTCATATTCCGGACTTGGAACGGTCATTTTATAAATAAAATGGTGGGTTTAACCAGGTTTAATGATGCATCAACCTTCCGCTTATATGACGCCTAACTATAGCTTCTGTGTGCCCAGATTGTGTTAAACGTCAAAGCCATAATATTGTCACAAATGTATCTACGAATTTTTTTCAATACGATATTTTCTCATCAAATATCATTCTCCATGATGATATTTGACAATAGAATATTATCTATGATAAAATAGTATCCATAATAATATATGATAAAATATTAACAATGATTTGATATGATGATAAAATATTATCCGTGACATCAATGATATATATTCAAACAATATTATCTAGGATAATATTTTATTGTTAAATACTATCCTGGATAATATTTAATGACCATTAAATATTATCCGAGATATCAATGACATATATAATAAATATTGCTTATTGTAATGCAGAGCGTTACAGATGTCCCCCAAACGAACATTGTTAATGTTTTCCACAGTTTCCATGGCAACAGCAGCATCTATGAGATTTCTAAGACTTAGCATTAATAACTACACGTCAGATAACTATCGGTAAAATTTCATCCAATTGAACCATTTTGAATTGTCCTGCCTTTTTCCATTTCCATGGCAATAGAAGTCATCTTATAAAAAAACTTTTGAGGCTTAAAATCATTTCTACACATGTCAGACAACCTTCCCGTAAACTTTCATCCAAATTGGAGCATTTTAAAGAGCATTTTAAATTTTCCCGCCTTTTTTCCGTTTCCATGGCAACGGTCGCCATTTTGAAAATTTCAAGACCAAAATCAATTCTATGCATGCTAGGCAACCTTCCTGTAAAATTTCATCCAATTCTGAGAACTTTGAATGTTCCCGCCTTTTTCTTTTTCCTTGGCAACGGTCGCCATTTTAAAAAATTTGAGATCAAAAATCAATTCTATGCATGCTAGGCAACCTTCCTCTAAAATTTCATTCAATTCTGAGCATATTGAATTTTCCCGCCTTTTTTCCGTTTCCATGGCAACGGTCGCCATTTTGAAAATTTTTAGACCAAAAATCAATTCTATGCATGCTAGGCAACCTTCCTGTAAAATTTCAACCAATTCTAAGCACTTTGAATTTTTCCGCCTTTTTTCGGTTTCCATGGCAACGGTCGCCATTTTGAAAATTTTGAGACCAAAAATCAATTATATGTATGCTAGGCAACCTTCCTATGAAACAAATCAATTCTATGCATGCTAGGCAACCTTCCTGTAAAAATTCATCCAATTCTGAGCACTTTGAATTTTCCCGCCCTTTTTCCATTTCCATTGCAACGGTCGACATTTTGAAAATTTAGAGACCAAAAATCAATTCTATGCATACTAGGCAACCTTCCTGTAAAATTTCATCCAATTCTGAGCACTTTGAATTTTCCCGCCTTTTTTCCGTTTCCATGGCAACGGCGGCCATTTTGAAAATTTTGAAAGGTTTCTGCACATCTACTCATATAGGCCAACATTCCTGTGAAGTTTCATAAAGGTTGGACCAATAGTTTCTGAGAAACGTGTCGGACAAGAATTGAGCGGAAGAAAGAAGAAGAAAAAAAACAAATAATAATAATAACAAGTGATAATTGTGTTT
>MJUU01063578.1:0-11800 GCA_002080025.1 Modiolus philippinarum | reverse complement strand
TTTTTTTTTTTTTTTTTTGTTATGTGTATGTGCAGGTATGGTACTGAAAACGAGATAGAGATAGAAAACACATAATAGACATTGCTTCGTTGCTTATTGGCAGGTTATTATATGAAACAAGTAAGGGTAACAAAGATGTCTGTAAAAACTGTTGACTGGATTCGTGACATATTGAAACAGATATATACCACCAAAAATTTTTCTGAAAATGCCTGTTTAATTTTCCTTCATGGCAATTCTTTCACTACATTTTAATTGACTCACAACAAATAGCCTGGAGCGCTACAGATAGGTAAAGGTTGCATAATGATTTGCCATGTTTTATGTACAATAAACCCCAAGCTGTACATAAAAAATGGCAAATAATTGTTTGACCAATTGTTTGACCATAATCACTCCTTCAAGATATTTTAAAGACATTTTCAAAATCAATTATGACTTGATAAAATTCAAATGTTACTTTGGAACCTTACAATATCTAAATTTTGTAAATTTTGTTCAAAACTAAGGAGTATCTCCCTCATGCAAAGCTCTGTCCTTAGCTGATTTTGGCTCCACATTTAGATCATATTGGTTATTTGTTCTCTATCAGATTTTAAACATTTTTGAGTTTATGGTCTTCCAAACGTTTAGATTTTATCTGCACTGAAGAGACATAAGTTGTCGAAATGCGCATATGCAGAAGTTAAATTCACAGTAACTTCGGTATTTAGTTATTTGTATATTCAGATACGCGTAAAGGTTGTATTATGCACCATTGTAGTGGAGCGGCCGATATGTAAAAAGTCGCTTATTTAACGAGTTTAAATTACCCAAAAGCACCATGGAATTTTCTTGCTTAATATCATTTATCAACATCTCATCTCTCAGAAAATGCCTGTCGTCGATTTAAATTGTGGTCCCTATGACGTAAAAATGACGACTTTTGACGTTACACTGCTCGTCAATATACACATAGGACTGCTTTGAATGAAATTTTATTGAATTCACCAGTTATTCCTGAAACTCAACACAACAGAAACAAAAAGCATGCAATAGTGTACTTAATTATGCATCAATACACCCTTATAAGTTCAAACATTGCCCAGTACGGCCGTTCACAAACTTGTTAAAATACAAGCATTAAAATTGATGTTTTTTAGCACCTACCTTTTAATCTTTTACATATTTGTTAATTATTTCTCATAACTGATTTGACAATTGTTTCACGTAAATATTGGCGTATTTGTTTCCAGAATACATCATTTCTCCATGTTGAAATTTTTAATAAAAGTTGTGTTTTACAAATATTTTATTCCCGTATTTGATCTGTGTTGTACCGATTTGGTCATAATTTTATAATTTATCCCTTACCAGGCAGTCGGTTATGAATGATATTTCAACAATATTTTATTTGTTTGGTGTATACGATTCTAAAAATACGTGGTAGGTTTTTATAATGTTCTCATTTCCTCACCTTTAAAAAAGGTGTAATTAACTAAAGGGTGTGTTTGTGTATTGGGTGTGTTCGTATAGTTTAGATATGGAAATTCAGAAATGTACTGGATGCGTCAAATCGGAGTCCATTCCTGCTATGCTAAGCAAAAACTGGAATCGGCAAAGCGTTCTAAAAATAAAAACAGCTTCACCTCACAAAACATGTGTCACCACTTTATTTGATTGTCCCCCCCCCAATGAGATTTTCTGGAATCATTAAACATCCAAATTATAAATTGCTAAATATTGCACTACTAGTTATTTAGAGGGAAATTGTTGACAGAAGAAATCCATCAAGATATATCATTGCGTCCTGTTGTGCTTTTGTGCGCATCTTCAAAGTTGCGAAACTATATTAATTCTGTGTGTTTGCTTTTATCGTCGTTTTCTGTTTTAAAAATGTACTTCCTTATGACAAAGCTCGTCAATTTTAGAACATTTGGTTACAATTTGGGAGAAAGCATATCATATATAGAAATTCTAGTTTTGTTTTCGACATTGACATCATTGACGGATCCAAACGAAGGTTCCGGGGGGTTGGACCCCCTCCCCCCTTTGTTTGCAAAATCATGTATTTTTAATGAATATCTTGATGTTTTACTAAAAAATACCCCAAAATTGTTTTTCGGGCCTCGTGTCGCTCGTTGAAATATCAATTTTACTTCAAATTTGAACCCTACTTTCTGCTTTTCAAATTGTCTGAATCCCGCCTGGACAAGCATTTGCATGTAGTTGATGGGCTATTGCCTATGGCCAATTTTTCTTTAATTACAGTAATACCTCGCATCTGTTTTATTCTGTAATGGAAACTGTCAAAAAAGCAAAAAGCACTTTTTGATTCCACACATTTAATGTCCTTCTTGATTTTTTTCCAGTGGGCCTATGTGTTTTCTGTTTTTCTCTTTACGAATTATCTTGTATGTTTTACTTGTTCAAATAACTAAATACCGAAGTAACTGTGAATTTACTTTCTGCATATGCGCATTTCGACAACTTATGTCTCATCAGTGCAGATAAAATCTAAACGTTTGGAAGACCATAAACTCAAAGATGTTTAAAAACTGACAGAGAACAAATAACCAAAGTGATCTAAATTTAAAGCCAAACTCAGCTAAGGACAGAGCTTTGCACGAGGGAGATACTCCTTAGTTTTAAATAAAATTTACAAAATTTTAGATATTTGAAGTTTTAAAAAATAATCGGCTTTCGGGTCAGCACCGAAGTACTGACTACTTGGCAGGTGAATACCTTCGGGGACTAACAGTCCACCAGCAGTGGCATCGATCCAGTGGTAACAAATAACTAAATACCGAAGTCACTGTGAATTTACTTTAAGTGATTTACTTCAAGTGAATAACAATCAGTTTTTAAGTTAACAAGTCTGAACCAAGCAGATTTTGTTTTTAGAAAACCTTGTTTTTCTTAACTTAAATGCGAAGATCGCGTACAGAGGTTTAATAGCACACAATTAAGTCACATATTTAAAAGAATAACTTTTATCAAAAATAACCTTGAACTCATTCGATGTCAACGAAAGGTCCAAAAGACCAATGATTCATATGTTGTACTTTGTGTTTTTGTGAATGTCAAACGTAAGAATCATTTAGATGATTGCTCCCCCCCACACACACACCCACACACTCACCAAAATATTATGAAGAAACTTAATTTTGATATTAATCTTCAATTTCAATGCCTTACATGAGTCATAATTGTTGCAGACACCTTGTACAATAGTAAAAACGTGTGTCAAATAAGTTGTTCTTAGTCATCCTTGTACTGCTCTATTCATTGTCTGTAATGTTTGTTCTTTCAGAAAATGAGTGAGGTCAAATTCAATGAAAGCTATAGCAGCACAGATGGCACTTTAAAGCATTCTCAACACGGTTTAAATACGACTACTCCAGTGCAATTTATTTGTGTATTGGAAAATCCTTTACTTTAAAACAATTATTTGACCTCAAGGTCAAAGGTGAATGTCATATGAAAGTCAAATGGTATCAAATATTCAACTTTGTTGTGATACACTTAGTTGCCAAATATCTGAAAACTATGTCAAAAGATTAGTGAGTTATACCCCGGCAAACTGAAAAAACAGCTCTCAGGGCTATGACCTTTGACCCTTAAATAAAGTATGTTTGGACCATATCAGATAGCGACGACAGTCATTTTCTGAAAGAACAAACATTACACTTTCGTTTAAGATAATAAAAGTCCATGGGGCTTTCGGGTAATTTAAATTTTGAAAATTTGCCTCCTCGCCGCTCCACTTTTGAGAGTTGAATACACAATGATTATCAAAGAAATATATGAAGGTAAATTCTCGTCATCTTATAAATATTTATTTTTTACATTCCATTGGATAACCGGCATTTTTTAATTTTCACTAACGATTTGACACGCCCCGTCCTAGGCAACATGTGTTAATCATTAGCATCGGGTGTTATTGTCTAAATTAACACCCGCTTCTCATTTTCTAGTCACTTTTGTTGTTGACAACACTAATTAAAGCTGATTTAGATAGAAATGCATTCAGTAGTAAAATGACTTTATGTACATGGAGGACTAATTGTGTACATAAAGCATTCAGTATTAGAAAAATCATAATGCCCGTGGATGAAGGTGGTTTGGTAAATTAACACTTTCGTCCAAATGTATCATGGTTATATTATTATTGAATTATTAAAATAAAATTGTTATTATTATCATTAGTTTTAATATTATTACGGGTACACTTTTTTGTTTTGATAGACCATAAAACATCCTTGGCTGATTATTTTTCTTACATTTCTCGGCCAAATATTATCATGGCCGTCATGAAACAAAATTGTGCTCTCTCAAACTAGGCCACTTACTGCAATAAATTCAACATTTGGATTTCTATTTTTGTGCTTTGTATCTGTCTAACGTTATTGTATTATATGTCTTACGTCATTGCTTTCTATGTTCTCGTTTTTGGAGATGTCTTTGGACTTCGATTTTTGTAAATTCTACTCCCTTGTTCCTTCGGTATTCTATTGCCGTTGTTTGGAAAGATTGGGTGTGTTTTGGTTTTGTACCAAAGGCACAAAACTTTAAAAATTAACCTTTGAGGTTGCGTTTCTGTGCTTTTCAAACTGAAGCGATGTTGTCGAAATTGTCGTGTAATTTGTGCGATGTTGGTGTATTTTTTCTGACGTTAAGCATTGTGACGCGACGTTAATTGCATTGTTATCTCAAGGGAGGTTATGTGATGTGAGAAACACGAATCTCACACTGGTGTCTTACACAGAATTTATGCATCCCAAACGTACAGAATTGTGAAAATAATTTACCCTTAACCTAAAATTTTTGGAGATTAATTTTTTTATTTCTAATTATATAAGCAGATAACTGTCTTTTGCACCTATATATTCATTGAATTTGAACATTCAATTTTTTCGTTGGAGTACCATAATTATGTCAACATCACGGAGAAAAACGATGGACGCCGAGGTAAGGACAGGTGAAATCTCATGGTATGAGAGATTTGGGCCGTTTTGGAAGTCTAGTACTCCGTTAGCTGATAACACAGCAGGTTGAGTTGTAGTTTAATCAAAGGGGAAAAAGTAACATTCTCAAAAAATAATAAGAAAACATTCAAATAGTCTTACCAAATGTCCTCAAGTTATTCTTGGTGCCAATTCCACTGGCACATTTTTCTTTAAATCTTTAAAATCTGAAATAGTTAAAACAAATTATTTTATACCAGAACCAAGGCTATTGGTTAAAACCGTTAGATTGAAACTTAATTGTAATATTTAGGAGTTTTTTAAACATGAACATGAATATACAAAGAAAACATCATTACGTAAAGCAATCGTTGTGTTGGATTAAATCTAAGAACAATTTTAACTTAAACGTTTATTGTATAAATTATTTTTCTTCATGCACATTTTTCCCCACCTGGGCATTTGTTTTACATGTTGTATCTATTTGACGTAAGTGGCGTATAAAGTATAATATACATGTATGACGTATTTGACGTAATGTGTAACGTATTATGTTCTTCCTATATTGATACAGTATGACAATTATATTGATGACTATGATCAATCGACTGTGTGTTCTGTGTTTGTATCTCAAATAACTACAAGTGATAAATACGGATATTCTGGTGTATAAAAGAATGCAAACTCCCTTTTTATGCTGGATTCTAACCCTATCTGAGCCGTATTTCGAACGCCAATGGCAACAATCGCAAACCGGTAGTATATTAATTACATGTACGAACGCTATCCCGCAAGTTATTCCTGTTCAAATAACGCAACAATTCCTACAATTTGTCCCCTCAAATAATAAAGTACAACATGATTATCTATTTGAATTGAAACATACACCAACATGTACTTATAAATTGAAGATAAAATCAGGACTACTAGTATGTTATAACAACATACATCAAAAGGATAATGACAACTTAAAGTACAAGTACATAAGAAAACATTACAATTTTTTTTTAATTTGTTTTTTTTTTCAACGTTTCGGTGTACCAAATTGTTTTTGGCAAATATATATTTGAGTTATTCAAGATAACCTGGTTACCAACTCAAGTGATTGATTGCTAGGTTAATATATAAAATGTTAATGCAACATCAAAAGCTCTATAATGAGGTTTATATTTTTCTTAAAATAATTTTACACCATAATTATTCCGGAACGCGCATGAAGACATGCCAATTTTCACTATATAAAAAGGATAGCGAACATGCATTCCGAAGTTTCAAAATAGATATTTAATGATCTTCATGGCATGGAATTAGATTCTTTTATTTCAAAACTTTTAGCCGGGTCATCTCATTTCTTTCCCAAATCAGTAATTTTACCTTTTTACTTAAAAAACAATGCTTATAATTTAACATAAAAACAAGTATACTGTAAAAAGATGTCAAATTAACTATCTGTGTCGTCATAATGGAACAGGAAAACATGTTTTGTTCAGCTAAAAGTAGAGAAATTAAGTCCATTACACCAATATTCGATAACGAAGGGACAATTTACACCTGCAAAACGTGCGAACCACTTTCTCCCACACCCTTCCCTCTTTTCTGTCATTTTCAAACCAAATGTCTTCGACTTTCATCCTCCTTCTCCAACATGTCAACCCACTATCTCGAATCATCTATTTTTCCTTTCCCCTTTTTACCTCTTCTGACCTCTCGTTTTCTTTGTTCACCACCTAAGTGTGAAGGGGAAAATGCGTTGAAAAATGTAGGAGTAAATAAAGTAATTACAGAACTGTCAAGGGCCGAAATCCAAAGGGCAAATAGAGAAAGTATGTGCAAAAGAACCAGAAAATTATCAAAGACAATGGTCCACACTGATAATGATTCTAAAAGCTTCCTTTTTCTGGATCTTGCTATCATTATTGACTCCGGTAAAATAAAACCTAAAATATATGATAAACGGGATGATTTCGATTCCACTATCACTAATTTCCCTTTTTATGACGGCGACATCCCTCTAGCTCCATCCTATGGGATGTATATTTCTCAAATGGTACGATTCGCACGAGTGTGTTCTACTCTTGACGATTTTAATGAACGTAACCTTACTATCACAGCCAAACTTTTACAACAGGGCTACAGATTCCATAAGTTGTTGAATACATTTAATACGTTTTATGATAGATATGAACATTTGATGTCTCAATATGGCGTTACTCGTAAACAGCTTATTACTAAGGGTATTTCTAATCCTCGTTTGTACGGAAAATTGTTAAAAAATACCAGAAATTGATTTAAAGTCCCGGAACATTCGGACGTACCTTACATTCTTCACGCAGTAGGGGATATCGACAATGTATTCTGCTTGCATCCGTTAAATTAGCTTCGAGACCTAATGACCTGAAAATTTTGCACACATACTGGCCTCTCACTGATACTGCCGATGTTTACTAAAATCGACCAAACCCTTCGGGAAATTTTGAATTTGATTTTCTTCCGTAGTGCGACAGTGATCTACTAGCAGACTAGGCTCCTTGAGCTAGCCGACAGTTGAGCGACGAGCACCCCTTGACCCATCTCACTTAATTATGTATTAGTTTTTTTTCTTTCCTTTCAAGATTGTGGTCATGGAGTAAGTGGTCTACCTGTATTAGGTTTTATTCATTTGTTTATTATACTATAGGGAAACGGAACAGATAAAGAGGAGATTTGGGTACCCATAAACCGGTTTAACCCTACCGCTGGCTTTTGCTTGTGCCGGTACCAGTCCGGCTGTCCCGAGTTCCTATCGTTGTGTACGTTTGTCTTTCGTCTTATTCGTGTTCTTTATGTGTAGGTCCATAGCAGATTGAGGCATGCAACTATAATTTTCAGCCTTGTAGATGTTTCCTGTTATCTATTTTTCACATCTGGTATAGGCATTTAAAAAGAAATGATAGGTTAGTCCAGTATCAAACCCTCCATTCACTGCGGTAGTGCCCGGTAGCAACTCAACAGCAATTATTGTTGATAGATGGTAAGACCGGGAAAAGAAATTATCAAAAATCCTGAATCACAGTTTTGATAAGCGACTGATATCTACCAAAGACTATAGACTTTTTAATGATCGTGTGAGACGAACTTTTTGCAGCCTTGATTAATAAGGCGGTTACGAAATTAACTATGCCAAATGAAAAGTCTGCATAACTGGTGCTTGCTCTCGGGTAACGAATCAACTGTGAAACATACACTCTGTAAGAGTGTTTGGAATATTACTATCCATGTTAAAGAAATTGATTAATTTGAAACGAAAGTCGCCCCTTTTGTCATAAATTGTAGTACCTAGATGACCATTTTCGTCAAATTCGAGATGTAAGTCGAAAAAAATCAAGAAATAGTGGTTTCTGCTGTTTGTCTTTATCATTTAATAATAACTGAAATAATAATGTAATCGATTTAGCAAAATTTTCATTGTTAGTGGATAGAACGTCATCATTGTATAAAGGATTTAAAATATTTCATTTTATGAGATTATACAAGTCCCTTAAGAAATTCTGTCTCGTAGGAAAATGAGAACAAGTCTTTGAATAGAGGAGATCAATTCGTGCGCATTAGTATGCCAATTTGCTGTTTATAATTAACATCACTAAATGCGAAAAAATATAATCAATAAAAAATGTATCTTCTTCCTTAGAAAGGCATTCATATACTTAAAGGCAATACTTTAGGTGCATTGAGAGAGGAACACAGCCAGTAATAAAATCCGAGTAAAAAATAAAAAAAAAAATTCAGGTAGGACCATCCTATTACGTATTATGTAGGTAAAACACCAATAAATTATCCAGAAACTTACCCAGCGTCTCAATCCACAGGTGAGAACAAAGGTAAACTCTCCGACCAGGAAGTCTTTATTTATAGATCAAGTGACAAAATTTGGAGGTCGATTTAAAAAAAATGTGGTAATTTAAATAGATTTCACATGAATTAAGAAATATAATGCTTTATGTATTTTAATCTTGTGTAATACAAACTTTGCAATTAGTTATACATTTCAACACAACATACATTGGTTTACATTGAATAATTGTGTCAACCGTTATCATGTTATTACCTGCGTCACCAACGGTGACCGCAGGTCTAGGAGCCGCTCGACTCCGTCCGTCCGTCACGCTTTGGGGGTACCAAGTTTGTGTAATCTGAAACTCAGACACCTTTAACCCGATACTTTTGAAACTTTGCACAGTTGTTTTGGACACATTGAAGATGTGCACCTCTCCTTTTGATGAGCTTTGGATAAAAATTGTCGAATTTATTTATTGTTGAACTTAGTCATTTTTTCTTCAAATTTTAACATTACGGTACTTAGTTTGTGTAATCTAAAACTCTGACACCTCATACCTGAAGCTTTTGAAACTTTGCACAATTGTTCTGAACACAATGAAGATGTGCACCTCCCCTTTTGGTGAGATTTTGATGAAAATTGTCGAATTTATCCATTGTTGAACTTAGTCATTTTTTCTTCAAATTTTAACATTACGGTATTGAGTCTAAGTAATCTGAAACTCTGACACCTTATACCGGATACTTTTGAAACTACGCACAGTTGTTCTAAATACATTGAAAAAGTGCACCTCCCCTTTTGGTGAGATTTGAATGAAAATTGTCGAATTTATCCATTGTTGAACTTAGTAATTTTTTCATCAAATTTTAACATTACGGTTACGATTACGAATAACTAAATACCGAAGTTACTGTGAATTTATTTTCTGCATATGCGCATTTCGACAACTTATGTCTCTTCATTGTGTAATCTGAAACTCTTACACCTTTTACCTGATGCTTTTGAAACTTTGCACAGTTGTTTTGGACACATTGAAGATGTTCACCTCTCCTTTTAGTGAGATTTGAATGAAAATTCTCGAATTAATCCATTTTGAACTTAGTCACTTTTTCATCAAATTTTAACATTATGCTTTGGAGGTACCAAGTTTGTGTAATCTGAAACTCAAACACCTTATACCTGATGCTTTTGAAACTTTGCACAGTTGTGCTGAACACAATGAAGATGTGTTTCTCCCCTTGTGGGCAGATTTGAAAGAAAAATGTTGAATTTATTAATTGTTGAACTTGGTCATTTTTCAGCATATTTTAACATTACAGTGCCTGGTTTGTGTAATCTGAAACATTCACATCTCTGTCAAAAAAATCTGAAAGTTTGCACTGTTGTTTGAACACATTGATGATGTGAACCTCCCCTTAAGGCCAGTTTCGATTTTAAAATGTCAAATTTATCTATTATGGAACTTGTACTTTGTATTGTATTGTATCATATTTTATCATCATGATACTCAAATTTTTGTCCAGAGACATTGCAATTTTTTTAAAAGCTATTCTTGAATTTTTGAATTGCTTCCACATATTTTCTCATAAAGATTCAAAGTATGTGTTTATTTGAAACTCAGGTTTGGTTTTCACCTTTGCTGAAGTGATATGGACTATTTTCATTTTATGCTTTGGTCAACTTTGTATATTTAGTTTTGTTTTTTTNAATGCCATTTCATGCAGATTAATTCAATGAAATGCCAGAAATTTGAAATTTTAGATACAATGCAGTTGAAGCATTTACGCCATTGCCTCTGGATTTCGTAGTATTCACTATGACATCATAAGAAAGAAAGTCAACAAAATTGATGCAACATACATGTAACTCGACGTTCAGTGTTCAGTCTTAATCGAATAGTTGATAAAAATTTTGATTCATAAAGATTTAATGTGTTACTTTGAGCCTTTTTCAAACAATGGTCAACTATGTACACGTCACAGTCTATTGAATTGTATACCAAAGTCATACCTGTTAACCTTCTGAAATCAAATTGCAGGAGATGTCCTGCAATGCAATTCAAAAATGCGGGAGATTTTGCGTAATGCTATTTTCGACCTTCGACTCATTTACATTTTCACTCCAACCTCATTTCACATGTTTTTTCACTTAAATATAATGTGCGTATTCAGGTATTTATTTGTTCTTCTCTAGACAAAGGGAAGAGCATGCGCATAAATCGCAAAAGACTGAGTTTCATTTTATAACTTGCAAGGAGAAAGTACGTATACACATTGTATTAGTCTGGAATTCATACATATCTCTACACCTTGAAACTTAAATATATGGTATGTAAAAAACTTAATATTTTATTAAACAGCTATTATCATTTGTTTTTAACTTCCAACAAAACAAAAATTATTGTAAAAGTATATACTACTATCCAAAGATACATGTACTGTTTAGACAATAACTAGCAAATTTTTCAAAATATACTGGTATAATTTGGGGTATTTCTTAAGTGTTAACATAAAAATCTCCCGGTCATTATTTTGAAAGTGGAAAATTATTCAAGGGAGGTAATTGGTGACATTTATAAACATTTCCGTGTGTTGATCCTTGTAATAATTATCAATGCTTACTCATTGTTATATAAACAACACCTATCCTAACATGCCTAATGGCTGCCCTAATCAACACTAAATACACATTCTAATTAACTGTTTTACCTGTCACAATGCTACTTCCGTTGATTTACAGAAAATCAATAATCGGACATATATGATAATATATAATATTAATAATCGTCATTATATCACGATTTGCAAAGACGTATATCTTAATATACATCCTTGCGATTTGAGACAGTTCTTTGAGGCAACACATGTACATCTGTGTTCATCTGTCAGTCATGCCATTGTAGTCTTATAAATACCAATTGCCCTAATATGCAACTTCGCCTAAAGATAAACAAACACCTTTAAGAGTAATTAAGATTGGAACGTCCTAAGTCCGTTTGCTTCAGACCCTCAAAATCATGAAATGGTCTACGGATGCTCTC
>MJUU01063577.1:0-29855 GCA_002080025.1 Modiolus philippinarum | reverse complement strand
TGAAACATGCTTATTAACACATTGATTTTCTGAACTTTTTTCATTTTCATTATATAAACTTTCACATAATATATTTTCCATTTCCCAGCACAAAAATGAATGATCTGGAATAAATCTGGGTTCAATAGAACCTTTTGTAACATTTTGATTAACTACTTCACTTGCAAGAATAACTTCAAAATTTTTGAAATACTTTAAATTTTCGTATGGAACAACACAATAGTCGACAACAGATGAACCACGTGTTGATACATATGTGAAATCATTTTTCCTAGTATTCCTTCCATTGAGAATACAACAATTAATATTTGACAGAAATTCACAAAATATTTCTCCATAACTATTCGACTTAAAATCTACTACCTCGCGAACTGGTAAATTATCTACTCCTGGAATAAAATCTTCCATTTCACCAATTCGACAATTAAAATCACCGCAAATATAAAACGGATATCCATTTGGAATCGAATACATCTGTGACATTATTGTATCAAAGAACTCGTGTATATTTGTAGATCTTGCTGAAAATTCTGGTGGTAAATATATTACACACACATAAAATATATTATTTCCATTCTTCTTTTCAGAAAATTTTACCCAAAAAATTCCATCTGTAGATTTATCTTCGACAGATATATTAAATGTAGACAGTAACTCATCTTTTACAAATAATCCAACACCGCCAGAGCCAGTCCTGGCACGAGTATGAATTTGTTTTCGGTTATTGGCAAACCATTTATAACTATCAATATGAATGACGTTATCATTAACTAAGTGGGTTTCAGTTATTCCTATTATATGAAGATCTATGATCAAATTTTACTGTTAAATGAGTTGGTGAGTCACAACTCACCAGTTGTTGTTGGAAGTTCAACAACTTTTCGAAAATTCCTCTTTGCGTTGTTCCACCTTGGCTCTTGACGTTTAGATCCCCGGCTATTATCATTGGGTTTGTTGCTTTTTCTTATCCTATTTTCCCTTTTTCATATTTTCTTAATTGTCATTTTTGTAGGAATATATGGACAAAGTACACTGAATCTAATACACTTGTCCGCAGTAACTTTGATCTCTACTGACTATTATTCATCGCTATCCAATTCTGTTGATTGGATTGCAACAGCTTTGGTCAGCTTTGTTGTTGTTTTTACACAAATTGCCACTTCCCCTTCTTACCTTAATTTCGGCTTATCAAAGATTCTCTAATTTAAAAACTTGAGCATGGTATTTATATCTTGGACAGACTGTATCTACATCGTAACTATCTATCTACAATATTTACATGTCCTTGTAAGCAGCATTGATTGATTGTACATTAATATGAAGTATCTTTATTTTGAAAATGTTTGTCGACGCCTCGGAGCCTTCTCAAGATTTGATTGAATTTTGGACACTTAGGCGATGATGGTTTATGTCTCCCACTGCAGTTTAAATACTTTGGCCTTTTTGGACAAAGTCTGTTGTAGTAGTCTCCTCCAACACAGTGTTGTTGCACGTGTATTTTAGCTGCATAACCTTGCAATATGTCCTTGTCTTTTGCAAAGGGTAGCTCTTACTATGTTAAACAGCCCATTTGACTGTATACCTTTCCTCGCTGACTCGCTGTCCACAAACATTAATTTAACTTCTGTACAGGATTTGTAAGCAATACGTTTAACGTGGTCTGTAATTGTTGGATCTTTAAGTATCCGTGTTCCTCTACTGATATTGGTATGTTACTAAAGTTTATTGCTGACAACTTAACTATATGGTTCATGTGTTGCCATGCAGATTGGTTTCTGACCTATTTCTCAATTTGTTGTGCCTGCTGTTTCTTTGCTTTTGGTAAATTGTTATTTACCTTTGTGGTAGGCTGCTGCCTCAACTTTATCAATGAGGAAAGGAATTTTGTTGGGTTCTATTAGATATTTCTTCTATCTCTAAGCGACTTGTTGTCTTTAGTNAACTTTTTAGCGTTGTACCAATGTCTTCCCTGGATTGAGTTTCAGTTTTTGGTATTTCTGACACCCCTTCTTCTAGCAGTATTTTTGTAAATCTTGTAGTATTGGTAATTGGGAGATGACACAAAAGGCACATAAAAATTGCATTTCAAACACATTCTGAAGACTGTTTGTACTTTACCTTCTATCGTTTCAGGGGAGATGAAAATAATGTTGACATCCCTAAAGACCAAAATAAGCTAAAAATGACAACATTAGCAAGGAAATCTAGAAAAAATAATGAAAAACAAAAAAATGACTTGAGTTTGGTTGAAAAAATAACGACAACTTTATAAAGAAATGTGTATAATGCTATAATTTTGATGCCAGACGGACAGGCACATAGACAGACGGACAATTAAGAGAAGTTTAGTTATATGCTTCAATTTTGCACTTGGTACAGTCTAGACGAAAATAAAAGTGAAAGCCCATTAAAATGATAGGTAGCTCGTCTTGATTAGTGACGTGCTATTTTTATTTAACGAATTTCAACATAAAATGTTCTACATTGTCGAAAAAATAAAATACCGAAGCTTACCATTTATCTGCACTTAAGTCAAAATTAGAATTGAGAGATGACCATTGCTCTTTATCATGATGATAAATTAGTGGACGATCAAATCGTAAAAACAATGAATTATATTTTTGTTACCCTGGATGACAGATATGTACTATATATCTACCCTGAATAACAGATAAGGCAGTCAATAAGATATTATTACTGCTCAATAGCATCATACACACAGCTAACTGAAAATCTAACTTATCAACTTTTTAAATGACCTTCAAAATGTAATTCATGTACAGCTTCAATGGGTTTCAGAAGTGATGATCAAAATGCAATTTTCCCACAGAGTCAAATGTTAAACTACATATGTATCTTTCGCCCTTGTTTTTTTTTTGGTTTTTTTGGGCGAATCGGAACAAAATGAGAATTTTTTTTTGTAAAGGACATTTCTTACATCATTCAAGTACAGTTTAGCTCGATTTATTTCGATAGTTTGAGAGCAGACGATCAAACGATTTAGTCAAATGTGAACCTATTTTCTGCGCTGGCAACGATGTTTTTTGTCCGAAATGAACGAACTGAACAATTTTCGTAAAAGACCCTTAATAAGTCATTCCTATAACGTTTGGTGATTTCAGAGGAGAAGATTCAAATGTGAATTTCCCATAGGGTCCTATGTTCAGCGCTGGGGGGCTATGTTTTTTTGTCTTTTCAGAACGAAATAAGCAATGATAGTGAAAGACCTTTACATCTTTCCAGTACAGTTAAGTTAATTTCAGAGAAGATGGTGAATATGATATTTTCCCAAAGTGCCCAATTTTACATCAAGTCCCGCTCTGACGGTCATTTTTTGTCGAATCAAAATGAAATGAACAATCTTTGTAAAGGAACTTCCATACATACTTGTTGTGAAGTTTGGTTGAATTTGCTTCAATGCTTTCATAGGAAATTGTGAGAATATAAAAAGTTTACGAACTTCAAGTAATATCTTTCAGTTGAATAAGGACGAAAAACGTTACTAGATGGAGAAATGCAAAATTTAATAACTGTATCCTTTTTATACACAAGAGGGTTGCAAATTTCGGAAAGGAAAAAATAGAACAAGACAAAATCATCTGAATCATTACTTAAACCACGTTAGTATAAATCTACATTTGCTCTACACGTAACCTACTTATACAAAGAACAATTTAAGAAAGCTGTAGAGAAGAAAATATAACGGCTTTTTAAAAAACAAACATGTCTTTTTACCGGATCAGAACAAAATGAGTAATCTTTGTAAAGAACCTCCCATACACCATTCCTTTAAAGTTTGGTTAAATTGTTTTTGGAGTAGAAGATTGAAATAATATTTTTCCGTAGGTTCCAATGCAAAACGATGTTCTGCGTCGGCGGTCACGTTTTTTTATCAGAATCGGAACAAACTGAGCAATCTTCTATACATCATTCCTGTAAAGTTTGGATGAATTGCTTTAATGGTTTCATAGGAGGAGATCAGACTTCAAAATGAAGAACAACAATAAAAGCGTTGTTCCATTGCTTGTTTTTACCATGTATTTGTGGAGACTTTTTCTCGTGTACATTTACTCCATATCCTTTCATTGTTAATGTAAATGAAATGGCGTATTTCCTTATAGGGTTCAATGTTCCACGCTGGCAGCAAAGTTTTAGTGGATCAGAAAGAAACGAACAATTGTTACATGTGAAGGACATTCCATACAACATACATGTAAAGTTTGGTTGAATTGGCGTGGTTTCAGAGGAGAAGATGAAAATGTAAAAAGCTAATTGACGACGGACTCCAAGTGATAACAAAAGTTCACGCTGACACTTTGGGTCAGGTGAGCTAAAAGAGGGAATATCAAAATGTAGCTTGCTTATTAATGAAACGTTTGCTATATTTAGCACGATGTTAAACACACATTGTCTGTCATCAAGAATGGCGCGTAGATGAAAGAACTCTTACAAACTGACAAGTATGGCTTTTTTTATTAATTGAAAATCATTTTGTGATGTAACAACTTCGTCCTCAACGGTATCGTCTCTATCCTCTCAACTGTGATATGAACTCTGCAAAGTAAAAGGAAAAAAAACAAACAAATTCATTGTTATTTAGTGGTTGACTTAATTTTGATATGCATCCAGTGTTGCAAAAGTTCAATCAGGTATATAAAGCATGAGCTACTTTATATACCTGATTATTCCAGGAAAATTGTTTCTTTTAGTTTTGTTCCGATGAAAGATAAAAATGCTAAAATCAGATGTTCACAAATATCTGTACTTCGAAGATCTCTGTTGAAAAGTTTGAATATTTATTTAGCTATGATAGTCGATCGTGCAGGGCTTTGACGTTATTGTTAATTCCCTTAGATTATATTAAAGCCATTTCATTAAGCATCTTTTTATGTAATGAGACACCAGTATATCTTAACTGCAATTTTCTTTAAAAACTTGACTTAAAGCAGAGCAATGTTAAAAAGGCAATTACAAAGTCAAACGATTTCAGCAAAATTATGCCACAATTCCTCGATAAAATACCAATTCGCTAACATCTCGAATGTATGAGCTCACTCTTAAATCAAATATCATCAGACTTTCGTAGACAAGAACTCGTCCTCAAGAAAATTTCAAAAGTGATAAAGTACGTAGGTTTTAAAATAAATTCACGTTTATTTACCATTTTACTTTTTCTCAATATTTTTTTTCAGATGTTGACAGGATGAGGAAACTATTCACGTTCTTTGGTGATGACATAATTATGTTAGGCAAAAGATATTAGTTTCAGACTAGAGGATCCCGTGATTGTTAATTTAATACCATTATCTTTCGTGACGATTGGAGAAGTTTTTACTCGAAGCAACACCGAAAATACCTACTTAACCCCACAGTCTGTATAATAACTAAGTAATGGTTACCTTGAAATACTATAACAGATACATGTAGTTTGTATAAAATAGTATGGGTACCTTGTAAATCTATTTGACCATTACCATCCGAGTCTGCTTCCACTACCAATTCTTCGGCTTCTTCTTTGGTTAGGGTTTCTCCTAAGGATTCCATGAAAGACCGGAAGTCGTCGGAGGTAATAAAGCCATCACCGTTAGCGTCATAAACCTTGAATACTTCTGCATAATCTTGATCAGAGTACTCTTGATTCATTGTTTTTGACAACAATGATACAAATTCCTGGAAGTCTATTGTATCATTCCCTGCCAGCAGAAAAAAAGAATCCATTGTCAGCTGAACACACGTTGAAATCGCGCATCGTCATCTGAGTAAATTGTTTACCATTTTCTGTCAATGTTATGATGTATTTTATCACTTGAAGGGATTTCTTCATTTTCAATACTTTCCATGCATGGGGCTATTGTTTGTCTCATGTTCCTTTTCAAGTTGAAGGCATGTTTTACCGACATATCAAGTACACTGAGACTGACGTAATCAAGATGTTAGAATTTTGTATCGACAATATTTTTGTCGAATTCGGGGTCGCGTTTTCCAACATATACTAGTAATAGGAATTCCTATTGGAACTAACTGCGCCCCACGTTTAGCTTTAGTTACCTTTCCTTTTCTTGTATGAGACCAAGTTTTTACAATGGCTTACACAAAGGAAACAAAAACATGTAGCCAATTCCTTTAATTTCAGCTTCTGCTACATAGACGAAATATCTTTTCTTAATAATTCAAACGCTAAGAAATATTTACATCACATCTATCCCAATGAGCTTGAAATTACTGATACACCTACTTAAATAAGCTTCGTACCTAGATCGTTTGATGGTAATTGACTAAGACGCACGTTTAAAATCTAAGCTAAATGACAAACGAGATGATTTTACTCCCCATTTATGAACTTTCCCTTTCTTAGCAGCAATATACCCACCTCACCAACCTGTTGTGTGTACATGTCACAGTTGATTCGTTACTTTCGAGCATGTAGTTTGTACATTGATTTTTTAAACAGAGCAAAAACACTGTCCCATAAGTTGATGAGTCAGGAATTTGTTCAGCCGAAGTTAATTTCATCCTTCAAGAAATTCTATGGCCGTTATCATAACATCATTGAAAGATATGACATGTCAGTGTCACAAATGAAAGCGGACATTTTCAGCTAGATCACGTCTTCCCGAGTTTGACGATACTGATTTTGACCTTTTCCTTGAATGACTTACTTTCAGTGTGACGGTAGCTGTTAACAGAGTATGACATGATTACCCCTCCGGACCCCATGATGTCGCTCTTGATTTTTTAGGGAGTTAATTCACACTGAGTTTTTTTGTGTTGTTTCGTATATCGATAGTTAGTGATGTTTGTGGTACCCATTTGTCCATGGCAATGTTTGAATACTAAAATAATTACAAAAGCTTTTCAAAATTCTACCATTGTACCATTTACTTTTCGAGGGTTAGAGAAAGAACCACGGAGTTTTATTTGGTTATGTCTTAAAGTTAGAAAATGACAATAACCATTCGGCTATCAAACAGGTCTTTCAAAAACATATTTTTCCCACAACTGTGTACCGGATGCTGTTAACATTGCAGGACATGCTTACCCTTCCCAAGCACCTGATGCAATCTCAGTTTCATGGGATTTCACTGTGAGTACGTTTCTTTTGATTGTTGTTTTTTTTTCTTTGTTTTTAGCGGTCTTACGTCATTGTTTTATGTGTCCTCGTTTTGACCATATATCTTTGGACTTCGATTTTTGTCAATACCACTCTTTTGTTCCTTCTGTATTCCTTTGTCGTTGTTTCCTGATTTATTTCGGTGTCGACGGCTTAATCTTAGGATAAGTTTATGACAATGGACAAAATTCGCAGAAACTGGTCCCATCAGTTTATTATGTATGGCTAGGTTCTCAATTCTAAACCGTCATTAAAACAAACCAAAAAGTGCTTACAAGCGAACATAATGATTTAGACATAACTTAGCAAAATATTTAAAATGTTAGAAAATACTAGTTTATTACCACTATGGTTAATCTCTTTGACAATGTCTTGCAGCTCAGCTTCTGTTGGACTCCGTGCAAAAGTACGCAAAAGAATTCCAAGTTCGCTTGTTGAAAGTGTTCCAGACTTACTCTTGTTGAAATGTTCAAATATTTTCTTAATATCTGAAAAGAAGCCATTTCAATTTCAAATTAAGTATATTTCTTCCATGTGGGAAAAGAATCCTGAGTTGATTTGGAAAAGATGAAACGAAGAACAGAAAGAAAAGAAGAGTGAAACTCCATATCCTTTTATTTTTTCTATATGTAATGTTCAGGAGTCACGGAAAATGATCTACACAAGTTTTCTATGCTATATTTTTTAAATTCATTCATGATTTGAATGCTCTAACACGCAATTTTCAATACACATACACATAGCTTCTATCAAGCAGAACTTGGCATCTCTTAATTACACAATTTGTCTTTCATATTGGATGTTTTGTCAAACCAGTGAAACACACAGATGTGTTTATTATACACACTGAAATGATATTCGATTCCCTTTTTACCTCTAAAGAGGACAGACAGGGATTTCACCAGAAATTAAAGATACAGAATATATATTGACGGGACAAAACCTAACTTCTCTCTATTATCTGTTCCTGAAGGCATGTATTTGTGTCTTCTTGTATTCTATAAAACGTTTTATGCCTCTGAATACCGGTATCAGAAATCTAGTTTGGAACCGCCAAATTTTTACATGACGATTATATATACAGGGGGTGGAATGCAGGTGTGCGCATTCCCTAACACCAGGGTAAAGTCGGGGTTTCTGCCAATATTTGTTTGAAAACTTTCGCGCCTCACTACGCTCGACATTTTTTTCAATGCCCCTCCCCTAATTTATAATCCTTGAAAAACTCCTGCTGTTAACAAATTTTCATAAATTCCCAATGCAAATGAAATAATTACTATTTTAACTCTTACCGGCTAGTTGATCTTCACTAAAGTCACTCTCCTGGAATAAAAATACATCGCCTTAGTATATAAAATGCAAATAAAAATAATTCAAGTTTTTGACAATAAATCTCAATTTTTAACTCACCATTGCAGATTACAGTAAACTATGTCAAACATGTGGACTAAATATTGTATGTAATTTGAAAAATCAGATAAGCAACAATACCAAAAAGGCTTTCGAAAAAGGCACCGTCTTATATTTCGATCATATCTTTTTAACTGTCAAAGTAAATCTGCATATGATTGCCATTTAAAAGAAATTTGAACATTTATATTGCTACGTCTTTATTTACAACAATCCTTCAAATGATTATTTTCTTCGTATGTTCAATTCCTTGTGTAAATATTAAAGATTGCGCTAAAATAAAATAAGAATTGGCAATATGGCTAAAAAAATTCAGTTTAATAAAATTCTGAAATCAACTAGTTTTTGATTACTATCAACCATTCTTACGAATGAATGTAATAAAAATTAACACTATTATTTGCCGACACGAGAAAATTTCCTTATATGGATAATAAATCTCAGATTAAGTTTTTGTCTTTCAAAAGTAGAAAATTTGTAACGGCGATGATTAACCCCTATCATTAGTGTTTTACTTTACAGATAGACAAAAATTACCAAAACGTGTCAACGATAGCATTATTGACAATTAAAAAAAATCAGGCTTTGTAAACAAAAGTTTTTTATAGTATTGTTTGTCCTTGTATGTTTTAAAAAAGAACCTAACGAACCGAATTTGAATCGGTTTTCAATTTAATTCTTTTGTTCAATAAAAAAATAAGGAATATATTGTTTTTTGTGTTTTAAAATAAAGGGGAAAAGGAGAAAAACAGATTTAAATACGAGATAGTTTAGTTTATCCACGGGTTATTCAAAGTATGCAAGTTGTTTCCCACAAAACTCAGGTCAAGTTCGATTTTGGGTTCAGAGGTCCAAGGGGTTCTGGAGTTATGCCCCTTGGAAATTTGAAATTTTGCAAATTTTAGGGTTTCCGTCTGATAAGTTATTCAAAGGTTCGAATTTTGTTGCAACATCACCATTGCTTATTAATTTAAAACTAAAGCTGATATTTAATATTTTCTTGTTTAAGACCCTTTCCATTAACTTACGTACAGACAACGACTTTTCCGATACCTTGCAAGAATATGAGTTTACACCTTTAACTCTGTGGTTACCTCTCCTCCAGAAAGGTTATCAAGGTTAAATTTGGAGCGCGAATACTAAACTCTTGAAAAGACATACAATCACACCTGATTAACATACCTTTCTGATCCTTTCTGTGTCACCTCAAATCACAAACAGATATTGCATTGAGGGCTGCTGTCAGTGTAATGTCTCGAAATGTACGTTTTCATTTAGCATCGCCAACAGTTTCATGAAGACATCGTTTTTACAGAATCAGAATCTCCCAGAGGAAGCTCATATTTAATTAAATGTGCCTCAACACAGGAAATCGCAGTTCTACATGCTCAACATAACACATAAAACGATATTTATCCAACAGAAAACGTTTCTAGGTTTCTCCATATGCGAGGAACAAACAAACATACATTAAGGTAACTACCTATGCTTTGAATATCCTTGCCTTCTTTTACAACCATAGTTTCCTGACTTCTGATATTCCACTTTGAATGTAACAGCTTCGACACTAACATTCTAAATAATAATTCTATGTTATCTGTAAAACATCTTTAAACAGAAAAACCAATCCATATGTAAAAAGGCTTGGCTAAATATATTCTAATTCCAACACATACAGTAAGGCGACGAATACTAGTTATAGTTCCATACTATGGCGATGGGAACGAAAATGAATCATTGCATTGCCTGTTTACTTGTTGGCTAACATAAGGAAAATGTATTTGGAATATACAGGACCTATCCCTGATCTTTACGAAATATATCCTCCGTCAGTGAACAGGAACTGAAGTCTATATCACTATTTCCTCTTACCATTAAGCCATCAAAGACACATCATGCTACTCAGGATAGGTAGTCTATCCTTTTTAAGACTGAAGTGCAATCGAAGATAAGCAATTGTGAACTAAAATACGAGTTGTATCAGCCACTTTTATGCACACGCAATTTCATGACTTGTGGTGACGATTAGGAATAACAAATCAATGCAATGCATGAAATCATTCTTTATCAAGAGAAGCTATCCTAGCAAAGTTTTTGATCAAGCTTTGACCAAATTTTCACAAAATTATCATAACTAAGGTTGCGGAAAAGCGGGTGAGAAATGCCAACGATAGAGCTTATCTTGATTTTGGCATACTAGTAATATCCTTATAATAGAGCATTCAAAAATAATTTATCAGTGTCAATAAACGATTCTTAAGCTTCAGTTTTCAGTGATTTGCTTTCTGTTCCTGGTTGGAAATTCAAACAGTGCTTGGTTACTAACTCTTTCAAGAATGCTTTTCTTGTAACTACAAATAACGCTGTACACTGAATGTGATCCTGTTGTTTTGCTAAACGCTACGCCGGACGCTGAATGTGCTAAAAGCTGGACACTGAATGTGATCCCGTTGTTTTGCTTGTCTGTTTACCTTGGAAAATAATGAAGTAATGGAGGCGTTTCATGTGCGACACAACAAAAAATATTGTACATGTATACGGTTTTGGTCTTTGATGCAAATGTTTTATGTGGGCGAGATATATTGAACATACACAAAGCGTCATCAGTTGATAAAAAAATAATTATTGATATTTCAAAACAACCTTCTTATTTGCAAGAATGTGGAGAGAAATTCTATTTACGATTACTATTTTATCTGCTCTCTATCTCTCTCTCTCTCTCTCTCTCTCTCTCTCTCTGTGTGTGTGTGTGTGTGTGTGTGTGTGTGTGTGTGTTTTACGATTCAGAATCAAGCAACAGGATTAAAGGCATTTTGTGGTTCTAACGTACGTGAATACAGAAATGTTAATCTAAAATAAGAATGATCCAAAGACAATGGAAACATTGGAAACTCAATGATACAAAGACTTCACATACGTACGGCACAAAAAGGGAGGACACTCATACAGATCAACAACACGGACCTAAATCAAAACCATGGGATTGGATCGGGTGCACCGAAATCAACTTCTCCCGCTTCTTACAAGGAATCAACAGTGTTGAACATGTGAAATCAGGTAGAGGACACTACAGTCTTATAGTAGGATGCCCAAGGTCCAAAAAGACGCTAAGTTGTCGAAAGGCATAAGTTGTCGAAATGCGCATATGCAGAAAGTAAATTCACAGTAACTTCGGTATTTAGTTATTTGTTACCACTGGGTCGATGCCACTGCTGGTGGACTGTTAGTCCCCGAGGGTATTCACTGGGCTGGTGAATAAAAAAAGTACTTGACAAGCCCAAGTCTAGTTAAATAGCGGGAATCTAGTAACAATTTTACATTGCTGATGTTTTGATTTTCCAAGCACATATATTTGTTTTCACGTTTAAAATCACTTTTCCGTGTCATTTCAAATAATATTATAAGGTTTTGTTTCAGTGGAAACGATCTTACTAGGATTTATGTCAGTGTGTGTTTTTTGAAGAAAATTGACCTTTTTATACCAATAACAAAAGTACGATTTATTTCGCCTAAACTTAGTTTATTTTTTAGCGGTTAGTTTTAAAATTAAATTCAAGCTTTCTTTTAAAGAAAAATCCTATAAAAGTCAGAAATGCGCAGTTCTTTATATCCGAAAGAACCCCTCATATCATGGAGGTGCAAATATTCAAAATGAAGGGCCTTTTAAACAAAATGCCACCTTTGAAACTTGTTGAATAAAGACAACAGACAAATCATTATAAAAAGTAAAACTAAAGAACTATCCCAATACAATTTACATAAATATTCGAATTTCGTTGCAGTTTTATCTGTGAAATCATGCATCAAAATTTTCCAAATTTGAGGAGCTGACCTTTGACCCCATCTTAAATAAAATGTGACCAAATTCAATCTCTACGACATCGTCATTTCGATGCGCCATGGTATCCTCTTTCCAAACATGTATAATACAGGTGAGTGTTATTCCGTTAACCCAAAATCGGAAAAATCGTCTCTTGGGCACCCTACTATTAGGCCTTTAAAGGGAAAGATATCCATAGCGGTCCACAAAATTGTGATTTTGGCTTTGTATAAGTAATCTATTTGTGAGCAACCGGGCTTTATCAAGGAAGTCCCTGTGTATCCCACAGGCCCTTCAGAAGCGAAAGAGTCTGGAGATGTAAACTCCATATACCGGCGCTGTTTGGAATGTTGCTACAAAGAAAAGGTATTTGAAAAGTCATGGCGTTTGTCATATAACTTCGTAGTCTACCTCTGTTGTCTATTTCAAGATGGTCAAGGAATTAGACTAATGTGGAAGTGTCTGTAGTATTAATTAATTTCGCGCACTTTTGGAAAGATCAGATGGAGAAAATTACCAAAGCGAGTCTTACTTAGTGACAAAATATCATCTTCATAACGGAAGCTAAAATTAAAGGATTAGGCTATTGTGAAGACATCAAATAAGAGTGGATAAACAGATCGGGTAAAAGGGGTGCACAGTGTGTGCTGTTGAAAGACAAGTCTTCCAACCCGGACAAATATATTGTCGATCAGAAACTCTTAACATTTGAATCACTTCTACAGCAGGACATGCTTACCCTTCCGGAGCACCTGATGTCACTCTGTTTTTTTTAGAGTTCACCCTGTTTAGTGCTTTAGTTTTTTGTGTTGTATATGTGGTGGTTGTGTGTTTTGTGGGTATGTAGTGTCTTTGGTCTTCCGTCTTCTGGTGTTCTTGATTTTGCCTTGTCTCTAGACTTTGATATATGTAATCTTGTGCTTTGTTCTTTCGGTATTCTACTGCCGTTGTTTTCTACTTCTGTATATTTGTTCTCCGATTTATTTCTTAAAGCAAGGTCGTTCTCTACCTATAACAATGTACTATATTTCAGTTCACCGTCCTTATGAGAGAAACATCTATTAATGAAATCTTTCAGCCGAGAGTTGTTCTTAAAAAATGGTAGTATGAAGTGTTCAGAAGTCAATAGTTTTGATGCTGTTACATTGTGATAGTGATCTAGAATTTAAAATGTCAAGTAGATCTTTAAGAATTTTTACAATAACCACATTTCATTTGCACCGCTTCTTGAAAAGCAAGTATCATACAATTTTTGAATTCTAATTTTGCAGCTTGGGTATTTATGTATTTAGCCTATGCTTTCCATCACAAATGTGCTAAATGTATACTGACTTACCTGTTTATTACTCAAATCAACTACATTCAATAGAAAATTAAAAAAAAAAAAGAAAAAAAAAGACAAATTCGTTAATGGAAATTGAGTTGATGATAGATTCAGCATTTTTATGTGCCGACAAACGGCGTTAGAATTTGGACAGCAAGATCGGGAATTACAAACTTGATATATAAAAGACATCAGCCAGGCTCTCAACTTTTACCACATTCAAGAACTGATGAAAAAAATGACATGAGTAAAAATTTTATTGAAAGATCAACAAACTATTTTTATGTGAACATATCTAATTTTAGACAAAATACAATTTAGTATGTTTTTCCATTTTGGAATTGTATGCATGGAACAATAAAAATCTTTTATGTGTTTCAATTTGCTGTTATTTTTTTTTATTTATTTATTTTATTTTTTTTTAATCAGGATCAGATTTTTTTAGAAATATCCACGGATGACATTTGATTCATTTTTTCTAAATAACATAGAAATTTACATTTGATAAACTCGTATATTTGAGCTCCTCATCTCATAATAATGTTCTTTTCTTACAAACATGCAATACTAGTATAACACTTTCTGAGACACGAGGCCACTGCAGTGAAAACAAGATTTGGTTATGGAGTGCCAGAAATGCAGATTAATATTTCTTAACAAAATTTAGAAGACGATGAATTTTAGTAAGGGATACTTGCCTATGAATTAGAGTGTAGATGGTGACTATTCGCCTCTTTATTTCAAATGTCAATAGGAGGTTACATGGTAACGAAAATCACCCTTTTATCAATATGACAAAACAAGCGCAGCTTGAGATAAAACATAAAAAAATATTCGTCCTTGTCATGTTGTCTCTATATTCTGTTGCATCTTAACTGCCATGTTGCCGTGTTTTTTTTTTTTGTTTTTTTTTTTTTTTTTGTATTCGTCGGTAGATGAATTGCCAAACTTTGTGCATTCCATATCTCAAGATCGGGATATAGTCGTATATTTGAGAAAAAGAACACATTAGATCCCGTGAAAATTAATTTTTAATGGGTGATTTGACTTGATAATTAGTGGAGCAGGACATGTTGAACTTTCCGGAGCGCCTGATGTCACTCTCGTTTTTTTTATGGGAGTTCATATTGTCGGTGGTTTAGTTTTTTGGTTTTCCATGCTGTAAAATTTTAGTTTTTTTTGTAAAAACAAGGAACAACCAATTCAAAATGATATAAAATTTCCTTAACTTCACTTTTCAGAAGCATTCGATAGGAAAAATGAAAGGATATGGAGTGAATGTACATGTGACAAAAACTCACACGATACATAGAAAACTCCAGTTTATCAAGGACAGGGCTTTTATTCCTGTTTGCATCTTGATGTCACCTGAGGGTCGTCAACTAGAGGTAAACAATATTCACCCCCTCAAGCGAGATCAAGAAGGCCCCTAGCGTGCACTTTAGCGGTATTCTTGACAAAAATTATATCAAGGTCATTCCCTAGCCGCCATGGAGTGCCAACTTGGGCGATGCTCAGGCTTATCCAGCTGAAAGTACCAGGGTAGCAAGAAGAGAATAAAAATGTTGAGCAACATCGATCGCAGCTAAAATATGTCATTGAAGCAACACATGTCGGTAGCGGTAATAACCGGGCAATGTATGCCTACAAGTATTTGTCATTAAGTAGCCCGACGAAAGACAAAAGTAAGGCCAAAAACATCGATAGACAACACGGGGCACATCGAAATAGATGTAGGCAAACCTTGCAGTATAACTTAGGTTGAAAGGGCAAAAATAGTCGTGTGTACAGATTATAACATTTTAGTAAAAACAATGAAAATATTGAACAGGCAAATTAAAAAAATAAATGAATTAGTAAACCTATGAGATACCCTTTTGGTTGGCCACACAAACAGGGTTTTATTTATTTGCGAATGGATCAAATGACAACTTATTTTTTTTTAAATGGAATGTTAATTTTTTAAAGTTACTCAATTATCAAAAATTTTCAAAACAAAAGTCAAGAGCATTCATTCTTGTCATAAATTTGCTGAGACCCATCTTCCCTTCAGGAAATCTTCAATACTGGTATTTCTTATCCTTCATTGGACAGTCATTGTGTGAAAGTTGAACTTCTGACCCAGAAACCTGATAATTAGTGACTCATACATCTTTTTAACATTTAATTTACTGTTCTGTACTGTTTTCTTTTCGAGTTTTTCTTTTTCAATATCACTTCTGATGAGTTACAACCAGTTGAATACATTGTGTCTATTTTACGGCGCTTCCTTTATTTCTGTAGAGTTTCAACATAATCCACACAACATATATGAAATAAATATATATTCTCCAGACTGTTATTATTTTCATAAACTATTTTAATATGCCTCTTATTTTGTTCACAGAACAGACGCCAGCAGAAGAAGCCGTCCAATAAAATTGATGCTAAAATTGACCGTTGATTTGTGTTAAATAAACAATGAAAGGGTGTGGAGTAGATGTACACGACAAAGTCTCTACAAATACATGGTATATCCAAGCAAAGGAACAACGCTTTTATTGTTGTTCTTTATCTTGAAGTCATCGTTGATTTGTGTTAGTCTTACTGGACTGATTTTACTGCATATTCATCAGAAGTGATACAGGTAAGATTAATGCATAATAAATAATTAAATACAGAAGTTACTAATTTATTTATTTTAATCAATTTAACTCAGGTACACGATATTCCAAACCTCTGTCGTTATTCTTTTGTATTTTTTCTCTTGAAAAACTGTATTTTTCTAAAACAATTTGAGGAGCATATATTTCCTGCACCAGATAATTTGACAGCTTTGGACAGCTTGTTATATCATTCAATGATTTTTCTTCTATGTTTATACCCTCTAAAATGTTAAAATGTGCGTTTTCCCCCATGGGAATATTAATCATTTCATCAGTAATTTAAATGATTATACCCCACGCAACGAAGTTGCGGAGGGTATAATGTTTTTGACTGGTCCGTCCGGCCGTCCGTCCGTCAGTCCGTCCGTCTGTCCGTCCGTTCGTCAGACCTGTTCTTGTCACAGCAACTCCTCTGTAACCTCTTGACGGATTGCTTTCATATTTGGTAGGATTGTTGGTCATGATGTGAAGATGTGCATACTATACCGCCATATTGATTGGATAATTTTTGTAGGAGTTATGGGACTTGACTATTTTCAATTAAAATACCAAAGTATTATCTTGTCACTGCAACTCCTCTGAAATCGCTTTATGGATTGCTTTCATATTGGTAGGATTGTTGGTCATGATGTGTAGATGTGCATACTTTACTGCCTTAATGATTGGATTATTTTTGTGGGAGTTATTGGACTTAGACTATTTTCAGCTAAAAAAGCAAGTATCATCTTGTCACTGCAACTCCTCTGAAACCGCTTAATGGAGTGCTTTCATATTTGGTAGGATTGTTGGTCATGATGTGTAGATGTGCATACTCTACTGTCTTATTGATCGGATTATGTTTATGGGAGTTAAATATTTGACTTAGGCTATTTTCAGCTAAAATAGCAAGTATCATCTTGTCACTGCAACTCCTCTGAAACCGCATAATGGATTGCTTTCATATTTGGTAGAATTGTTGGTCATGATGTGTAGATGTGCATATTATACTGCCTTATTGATCGGATTATTTTTATGGGAGTTATTGGACTTGGACTTTTTTCAGCTAAAATAGCAAGTATCATCTTGTCATGGGTTATTTCCCTTTAAATTTTGTTTTCAAATCTCCTTTGGTTTACTTTTCTCTTTTAAGTTTTAGAGTAATTCCCTGATATCACTTTATTAAAAAGAATTGTTTGTTACATAATTAAGACAAAAAAAAATGTGTTTTTGTACAAATTTTTACATTTTTTTGCAAAAATACTTCCATAATCTTTACTTATTTCACATTGTAATATTTTTTTGTATATAAATGTACATTGTGTCCTACATTGGTAAATGTTTTTATCCTACAAAACAAAAATTTTTCCTAGATACTGTAGTAGTAGTTTTTATCATCATAGACTGAATGGACTCTATTACTAACCTGGTTATGCCATGGTGAGTTTTTGCCATCACTATGTCTTGGGTCTGTCAGTCATTCAAAAATCTTCTTCTCTGAGACCGCTGGGCCAATTGAATCAAACTTGGTCACAATAGTCCTTAGGTGGTCCCCTTTCAAAATGTGTCCGGCAAGTCAACACGCCATCCAAGATGGCTGCCAGTTTGATCTTTGTCGAAAAATGGAACCTATATTCCAAGATCTCTGAAACTACTGGGCCAATTGGAACCAAACTTGGTTACAATTGTCCTAATAGGTGGTCCTTTTTAAAAGAAATGTCTGGCAAGTCTGTATCATATCCAAGATGGCTGCCAGCGGGGAACACAGTTTTAACAATGGACCATATGGGAAAGCATTCAAAGATCTTCTTCGCTGAAACCACTGAGGCAATTGGAGCCAAACTTTGTATCAACAGTCCATTGGTGGTCCCCTTTGAAAATTATGTCCGGCAAGTCCACACGTCATCCAAGATGGCCGCCAGTGGGGAACTTTGTCGAAACTTGGACAATATTGCAAAAAATCTCCTTTGAAAATACTGGGCCAATTGGAACCAAACTTAGTCAAAATGGTCCTTAGTTGGCCCATTTAAAAATGTGTTCATCAAGTCCACATCATATTCAAGATGGCTGCCAGTGGGGAACAGATCCTATAGGGAAACATATTCAAAGAAGTTCTCCTCTGAAAGTACATGGCCAATTGGAATCATACTTGATCGCAGTGGTCCTTTCTTGGTCCCCTTTATAAAATGAGTTCAGCATGTCCATATAGCATCCAAGATGGCAGTCAGCGGTGAACATTGTTTAACCTTGGACCCCATGGGAAATCATTCAAAGATCTCCTCTGAAAATACTAGGCCAATTGGAACCAAAGTGAGGCACAATGATGCTTAGATGGTTTTCTTCAAGAAGGTGACAGTCAGTCTACGCCCCATCAAAAATAGCTGCCAATGGGGATCATAGTTTAAGTTTGGATCATGCAACATCAATGTCTATCAACAAACTTGAAATTGAGACGCCTAAACATTTGGATTATTTTGACTAATTGTGCCATCCATGGCCCAGGCGAGCAATACAGGCTCTTGGGAGCATCTTGTTATGTATAATAGTGTTTATAGGATACTTTTGGAGTTCAATAATGCAGGATTTTCTGATATGTTGGGGCGTGGGGTATGTGAGCTTGCTCACTAAGGTTCTTTAATTATTCGTAGCAGTTTAATTCAGCTTTTTTCACATGATTTCAATAGATAAATAAAAAATACTTCAATACATATAAATGGTGATAGAAATATTACAATAATAGTTGAAATCATGATTTGTTAGAAATATCACAATAATAGTTGAAATTATGATTTGTTAGAAATATCACAATAGATCACTCAGATCACTCGGGAACAAATTGTCTTACGTAAATGCATCATATAAGTCTCATAATGTCTATTTTCCATCTTGACTAAGTAGTTTAAATATAAATTCTGAAAGAAAAATAAATTGTAAAGTGGAATTATTGTTATATATTCAATATTCAGGTATTTTTTAGCTTTAAAAACTATTAGGTATTTTGTAACTTAAAAAAACTATGTGATATTTTGTTGCCTATGGCTAAAAAACATGGTTTAAATAAAGAAAGTTTTTAAAATCTTATTAATAAGTAAACAAGATAAGATATGGGTAAACCCATATCCAAGGATACTCGATTGTTTACATACCTGTAATATCTGTACAATTTTGAAAAGGATCATTTTCAAACTAACAAACAAACAAACAAAAAAACAAAAACAAAAAGATGCATTTATGCTTATGATTTTTTTTATTTCATTCGTTTCTTTGGGTTGTTCTTGTTATAAGCTCTCAGGATCACCATTAACCCTTACTGTTTCTTAGCAATATGGAAAATTGTGGGGGGGGGGGTCAAAATTGCACATGTACTAGATAATACAAAGTTATTTTTTTTATTTGATTGTAATTGAATTTAAAGCCTGTCAACATCCAGAGACATACAAAGATTAGCAACTACTCGAAATCGTTAACATCACGCGTGTAAACTCGCTCCAATAATGCAACAATAGAATCGAAACTCCTCGTAATTTTGGTCGAAGTTTATCTGTATTGACACAATGTTCCGATGGTAAAGTTGTTGTTTTTACTGATGCATTGTGTTAATCAATGATAATTTATTGATATTCAATAAAAAACCTTTTGTTGACATTTCTGTACAGTTTTACTTAAAATTACATGTATTGGGAACCTCACGGGAAGTCTCGCACACGCGTGATATAACCGATTTTTACAAAGGATTTACAAGGAGTTTCTAATCTCTGTCTCTGCAACAATACAACCACTAATTTGATATTTAGGGGTATTTTCTATTTCAGGTTTGTTTTGCTGTTTGTTTGTGTTTTTTTCTCACCATTCTTATTATAATATGCCTTTTTAAATACTACACTTTTTTCAGTGAACTAATGCTATACGGAACGATTAAGAATTTAAAAAAAAAGACATTGCCATATCTTTTATTTCTAAAATAAGTTGATATACGATGTATATCTATAATGAAATATTTCCGCTAAATGTTGCTATAAATTAACTGACATCAAGAGACAGGAATAAAACCCCCGTCCTTGATAAATGGGAGTTTTCTTTGTGTATCGTGTGCTTTTTTGTCACATGTACATTCACTCCATATCCTTTCATTTTTTTATTCTTATTTTGAAATATGGACAACCACAAATACTCAATTATTCGAAGCTTTACCCCGATCACTAACTGACTTTTTGAACTGCTTTTTCAGGGTTTACTAAATGCCGGAAAATTGCAACTGACATGTTACTCCAAAAATTCACACTCGGTTTCGCACGTTTTGACGGTTAACACACATGTACCAACGAAATTTAGAAATTGATGGTATAACTCAAAATGTTACTAATCGAGCCTATGGAATATTAATTGATGTTCTGTGCCTTGCTAAGTAAATAAAAATCTTAAAATACACATCATATGTGCTATTTATATTGAGTGTAGCAGGAGACGACGTATGCCAGTGATGGCAATAGTAACAGACTGACAGACGGACACCAAGTGTGGCTTGACTTTGTCGTCTGCGGTATCTACATTGTTAGCTTCAAGTAATTAAATTAGTAAGGTGTTATTATTATACTAATTAGATACGAAACTGTGACTATAGAACAGTTTTAAAAGCACAGTATAAACTGAATGTGGTACAACATTAAGGATTTAAAAAATAAATATTTCCATGTGAGTTCTATTAAGGGACCGACCATTTAACCTGAAGGGGGGGTTATGGTTTTTTTTTCTACACAGAAATTTTTTTTCGCGCTTCGCGCGAAACAAATTATTTATTTTTTGCACGCGTATCAACAAAATATTTTTTTCCAAAATTAACATAATTTTTTGGGGCAGAAAACCTCCTTCAGAAAATTTTTTTTCTTCATTTCGGCAGCCAAAATATTTTTTTCACATACTATCAGATCCAAAATATTTTTTTAGAAAAACACCATAGCCCCCCCCCCCCTTCAAGTTAAATGGTCGGTCCCTAATAGAAGTTTAAATTAACAAAATTAGGAATTTAAAAACCACCATATCTATATATTATTCTATTTAATGAAAAAATATACTTTTTGATTAGATAAAGTATTAAAATAAAAATGATATAATCAAAAATATGATAATCATTGGTCAATTTTGAAAACACTGAATTTAAAGAAAAGATAACTCTACTACATAACGTCAATAATATCAATGCATGTCCGCCTGATACTGAGGAAGCGGTGGTGTATGAATATTTGTAGTATTACCTATTAAAACATGAACAAATCGCTTCAAATCATTAGTAAAAATACACCTCTTAAATTATGTGTATTCAGATAATTGATCTAGGGTGAATTTAACTGATAAAAAAGTCGCCAAATACCGAACTATTTCCTACGCCATGACATTGTGATCTGTACCCAAAAACAATTATATACTCTTGAATAGATAGTATGCACTGATCGAGTATATGAAAATGGAAAGTTGAAGTTTTTGTTGAGCATTCTATAGCTTCGATATAATTCCATAGTTTTATAGCACTATAAATTATTACAGCATCTCGTTGTAATTACATGTATTTACATCTTTTCTTTTCCTTGCCGCCATATGTCTGACTGATTAAATAAGGTAAATTTAATACGTTTATTGTTAAAAAAATGGAGAATTAGGATAAAATGTAAAAGGATATGAAATATAGGCGATATTTTGATATATAACAAAATACCGAAATGACTGATAATGTGATATGAAATGATATGATATGATATGATTTTGATTACCTCTAAGCAAACCTAATTAGTACTTGAGTTAAATCTCTGACTTACCATTTAGTACAGTAATTTCATGCTACAGAGAAGTACAGTTACTTGTAACAATTCTGAACTTTGGAAGGACATGTAGGTCGATAAAAGGACTTCTGTTTACTGTCTTTAAAAATGAACCCATATCTACATTTTAAGATTTCAAAAGTATTTAAGGACAAACAAAACTAATTAAAAGAAGAACACAACATTACCTTCGTAATTCAATCTTCCATCGGCATCTGTAGTTAGGTCTTTTATCATCTCCTCGGCTTCGTCGGTGTCCAATGTATCCCCTAATTCTGTCATTATTTCCATAAATTTCTTGGGATCAAGATAACCGTCTCTGTTTTTGTCTAATATTTGAAATGCTTCTCTAAGGACCAACATTGGATCAGGAGGTTTCATTCTCGTAGACATTATGCTTATTACTTCTGAGGAGTCCATTTTTGAGTTTGCTGTAAAAAAAGAGAAAATATAAATTGAATTTGCATTGTAATTAAATTTGATGCTATCTAGTGATATCCGGCACCAAATCATAAGCGCCTTAACAATTACTACAGCTAAATCAAACAGTTTGATCAGTTGACTCACTGAATTATAGTGTGACGTGTGCCGCATGCTTAGCAGGACATGCTTACCTTTCCGGAGCACTTGATGTCACTCTCGGTTATCATGGGAGTTCACACTTATTTCTGTGCCTTGTGGCTGTCTGACATCCTTGTTCTGCGTTACCGTTGTTGCCACGTCTATTTACTTTCATTTATGTAATCATTACATTTGTTCCTTCGGTAATCTACTGATGTCAGTGTTTTTTAACAGTCAAGTCTGAGGGTGGTATCATAGGTACCATTTATTACCTGGAAAGTGGGGTATCCGTTATTTTCTGCCAAATGTGGAAATTTTGTAGTTTAATTTCACGCTCGGGGATATGTTTTTTTTTTAAATATAATTACATTTCATGAATATTCATTTGAATCCCGTCAATTTGATAGGTGAACATCGCTCACGTGGCACACCAACGTGAAGTTGCAATTCCCATGAAACACATTTGATCATATGACCACGTGGGGGATGAATTAGTAAAAAAGAATCCTATTGTACATGACATAATATCTTTTTAATAAATTTGTTTTTCATGATTTGGTTTTAAAATGTAATTATAAGAATTGAATGTATTATTTTGAAGTTTCATAGGGACTATGAAAGTGTTGACCGGGCGCACATTTTCAACATGAAGCGCTAACGCGCTTCATTAAAAATGTGCTTCGGTCAACCCTTTCATATCCCAATGAAACTTCAAAATAATGCGTTCAATTCTTAAATGAAAGGCTAAGCCGGGGATTGTAAAATTCTGTAGAACTTCTGTTACAAGGGATGAAGGGTAGCACAGCTAGACGATTCACACATCTCACTCTAATAAATAACCAATTAGAAGTGTTGATTTAGACGATAAAACAATCGTAGTAAACAACTAAAACCGACGTTATTGTAATTTTAATTTCTGCAGTCGGCCATTTCAACAACTTTTGTCTCTTCAATGCAGATCAAATCAAACGAATGATTTTAACAAACGTCATAAATCACCTGGCAATATAATAGTGCACGATTTACTTAATAAATATTGATGTATTACAGAGGACATACATGTAGGTAAATCTCTCAAAGTAGATATCGTATCATTTACTCTTTAATCGGAAAGTTTACGCCTTATCATTTCGTTTCCACAGAACTCCACATTCGGGAAAAGAAAGAAATTCCTACACTCATGAAATTAATAGGTTCTTATACAAGACCATATAAAAGATAAGGGATATCTTCCACTAGTGTGAGAAATTCCGGCTTTTCCCGAGTGAAACGAGGGTAAAATACGTAGAATTTCTCACACGAGTGGAAGATATCCCTTATCTTTTATATGGTCTTGTATACAGTACACCAGCTGTCAACAGCCCGATAACTTGTTTATCATCCTTTATTTTGTATTTTAGATTTGTATTTATGGAACTAAAGTTTCAAATTCTCCCAAAGTTGCGCGGGAAATTCAATAAATATATCATTCTTGCCTTTTCGTCCATTCTCAGTTTCAAAAACGTGTTTAGCAGTTTTTTTTATCATTTTATCGGTGAATTTATCATTTTACACGGTGAATATTTTGACCGAATTACTCGAAATAATGTCGATGTTTAATGTCACAGCAACCTTTGGTTGTTACGATATTCTATCGTTCCTTGGAGCTTTTATGACGTCATAATGTGAAAACGTCATAGCTCTGCAGGATATATCAACGACCCAGTTTCTACAGTTTTTTTGACGTTTAGTTTAGCTATTTGTTTAATCATGATTCTATTTTGAATACATAATCGGAAAGGGCAACTGCAATAGATGCTTATTATTATCCATTTGATATCGTGTGAAAACTTGAAGAAGAGTTATTGCCTTTGAAACTTTGGGAGAATCGCTTGATATATCCAGCTCAACCTTTGATATATCCGGGTCAACCTGATACGGGTTTTACGGAAAGGTTCTGCAGGCTGATATAACCATGGGGAAGGATGATAAGTATTATTATCATGCTCCCAACCATAGAAATTGATTAAATGCTAAAATTCTAAGTTAAGAAACTTATATAATGGAAATTGGATATTGATTTTTTATTCCTTTTATTCTTTTTTTTTCTTTTTAGGCTGAATAGCCATGATACCCAAATACCTTTTGTTCAATATGGAACTGGAATAAACAGAAGTTGCTTACCGTCCTTTTCATGTGTAAGTGATGCAAGTTCTGTTTCTGTTGGGTTGCAGCCCAAAGTTCTCATAACATTTCCTAAATCCCCAACATTTATTTTACCAGAGTCATCTTTATCCCAAGTACTAATAGCATTCTGAATGTCTGTAAAATAATATCAATAAAATGATTAGATAATAAATAATACCAACATTTATTCTACCAAAAGATACAAGTACATTATGTAAATACATAAAGCCATAGCTGCAAGGTTAATATACATGGTCAATATGCTGACTTTTTTTCTCTAAATATTAAGCTGAGATAGTCAAGTTAGTAAGAAATATTTTAATCGACAAAATCCTGTTTTATTTCATATCGTGTCTAATGGCATAGCTACCTTATTAGCACCAAAACTTGTAATACCACATTCTCTCGACACGAACTAACCAGAAGTTTATCATTTATTGTTTAAAACAAAGAATTATCTCCTTTGTGCAAAGTTCTGTCTTTGCCTGGGTGATTTTGGCTTTAGATTTAGATCATTATGTCGGCCCAGACGTATTCGGGACGACATATTGTTTTTGGTCCGTTTCTTTGTTATTATTTTGTACGCTCTCTTTCTTTATTTCTTCCATCTATTTTTGTCCGGGCTTTTTCACAAAGATGCTTTGACAGAATTCATATATATTTGGTGCAATATTCATCGAGACCATCAGTCGAGGTGAATATTAGTGTTTCCAGGTCAATAAAAAAAACGTATACGTCGATGCAAAAGACCATGGTTGTTTGATTATACATTATTACGTCATGAATTGAATATGAATCTGGCAACAAGTGAATAAGTTTATTTATTCACCTCTGATGAATTGTAAAATTAAGACAACTATATGATAATGTTATTTTAGTTGCTTCCACATTAATTTTGCTAGTAGCTACACCCCATAGCTGAAAACTTATTCTAATAAACTTGCAAGTCAAATAACTAAATACCGAAGTTACTGTGAAATGTATATATTTTTGACAGCTGGTGGTTATGTGCTTTGTTGGGTCAGTGTTGTTCAACTGAATGTGTGTCATATTTTGTTCTTTTCTATGCTGAACTTATGTGACGTCTTTGTTTCTTGGTGTTTCCGTGATTGCAATTGTCCTTGGATTAATAAGGCTGACGGATCGGTTCTAATTTTGTTCATAAAACGGTTCTCTGCTGTTACATGCCTTGCGATGTAAGGTAAACTATACACGCATGAAGCAAATGAAGAAACATATTTAAGCTATAATCTTGCTTGAAGATTTCAATTGATATACATGGTGAATAAAAGGATTTAGTACATAACATGTAAAAATCCTACGATTTCATTGGATAATCTGACGTCACTATATTTGAACAGCTATTTTTTTTACCTTGACAGAGGGATACTATACTTGACGACGGGACTATACCTCACGCGACTTCCGGTTTACTATACTTTGCCTCCTTTTGATTTTGATTTCTTTTATGTTATGTACTAAATTAATTACGGACTTCTCCCTCGGGAACCGTTTTCCTATAGTGTTGTCTGGTGCGAATAGTGCCCTCGCCTGTCGGCTCGTGCACTATACGCCCCAGACAACACTATAGGAAAACGGTTCCCTCTGGAGAAGTCCATAATAGATTAATGGAGTAAATGCACATGAGACAAAGTCTCTACAAATACATGATAAAAACAAGCAAAGGAACAATGCTTTTATTGTTGTTCTTCATCTTGAAGTCACCATGAGGCCTTCAACAATGAGCTTTGCTCATACCTCATAGTAAGTTCAAGACGGCCCCTAGCACATGTACAATTATGTAATTGTATGAGAAAGGAGAAGTAATAAAATTCAGCCTACTTCATTTTTATATTTACTCCTAGCTGACTAATCTCAAGCTAATCCCTTACTCTTTTATGCTAAGGGCTTAGAAGACAAGGAGTAACACCAGTTCTACAATACAGCACTACCAAATTTCAGTGAGGGGTTTCATGTTGGGATGCCTGAAAATCAGCTGTTTTTAACGAATTTGACTAAAATTGGTAAAATTCGGATACATTATCGCATTAAAAAACATGAAAGATATACCGCAATTACATTTTTTGCTGAAAAGGGGGGGGGGGGCAAATAAAGCCATATCCACCGATATTCCCATGTTTCTGTAAACAGATATTACGTTTACTTACAAAAGAAGTATGGTAGTAAAACGATAAAATAATATTATTACAATATTGTTGAGGTTTAAGGTGTTAACTAATGTTTTATTTATAATTTACTTTTTTAATATATATATTTGTCACACTTGGAGGTGCTATATATATATCAATAGCAAGTTGGCATACCAATGGGCACTAATTGTGCACATCTACTCATAGACCTGTTTTTATATTCTTACGAGACTGAATTTCTTCATAGACTCGTAAAAGATCATAAAATAAAAGATTCTAGATCCTTCAATCTCACTTATAGACATATTTATGATGTTCTTTCAATCAGTAACACATCTTTTGCTAAATGGATCCCATTAATATATCCGCCAGAACTAGAGATAAAAAACGACTGAAAACACCAGATCTACATCTTTTTTGGACTTACATCTCGAATTTGACGAAAATGTTCATCTCAGTACTAAAATTAACGACAAAAGGGACGATTTTAATTTCAAATTCATCAATTTCCATAACGTGGACAGTAATAGTCCAGCTTCTCCTGCTTACGGAGTGTATGCTTCATAGCTGATTTGTTACGCGAGTACACGAGAGCTAGCACAAATTAGACAGACTTTCTCATTAGAAGAAGTTATCTCCGTGGCCGCCTTATTAATCAAATCTGCAAAAAATTCCGTCTAATACGATCATTAAAAAGTTCTCTATAGATATTTGTCCCTTGTGGATAAATCTGAAGTTTCGGTCCGAACTCTGATTCAATATCCTTTCTTTACACAATACTGGGAAGATCATTTCTTTTAACTGTCTACGACCTTTCAATGGAAATTGCTGTTGAGTTGCTACCGGACACTACCACAATGGAAGGGGAGGTATGGCTTGCCATAAAACCGGCTAAACTCACCATTTCTTTTGAAATGCCTGTACCAAGTCAGGATCATTGCGGTGGACAATTTTGCCGGTGGTTTCCACCTGATTTGTCTTTTTTGTCTCACGGACTTTGGCTCTTGACCACTGTGTTCGGTAATGTTGTTATTATCCCCATTAGTTATCATTATGATTGGATCTCGTTTGTATTAAATTCTGCTGATAAAGTATTGCTTTATTTCATCAGCTGTTATAATCTGATAATAATCCCCGTGGAGAAATTGAGGATATTATGTTTATCGGCATTTAGAAAAGAATACTTTTTAAGCCGATGCAAGGGGAAACACCTCCGGTCTATCTTCATAAAAACATATCCCGAAAATAAAGTAGACTCACCAACAATATCTTCACCAGTCAGTCCTTCATTCTGAAATATTAAATAATTAATATTTTGCATATGAGTTACAATATCTCAATTTTAGAAGATTTTGTTTAAAACTAAGGATGTCTCCCTCGTGCATAACTCGATCCTTGGCAGATTTAGGATGTATTGGTTGTTTGTTTTCTATCAGCCTTTACACAAATTTAAGTTTATGGTCTTCAAAATGTTTGGATTTGACTTGCACTGAAGGGGCATAGGTTGTCGAAATGGTCATATACAGAAACAAAAATTTACAGTAACTTCGGTCATTTTGGAAAGTTTTTGTGAAGTCTTAGGTTATGTAGTCTAAATTTTAAAATGGTCGTTGGACATTTCTTGTCAAGCAGTGGTCTTGATAAAAATATGAACACATTAACATTAAAATGTTTACACTATCAATGGATAAAAAATCTTCATTTTCCAGTGAAAGAAAAATTGTTCCCGTAACTATATTTCATTCTCCTTTTGCTGGAAAAAAAATATATTTACTGATACCCCATCAAAGTTCATTTTGCTCTGCCTTTACTCAACACATATCGAATAGTTTGATTAAAAAGACAATTCACTTGTCTTTTTAAGTATAATTTGAACAACAACTTTCACAAACATTCACGTTTTATGAATTATAAGGAACAAAAACCCAAAAGTATAACCAAGGGGTAATATATTAGAAAACACAACAACAATCTCCAGTACATTTAGGAAGATATATGTATGTGAGCTAGTACTATTTTTTTTTGTTATAAATACTTAGTATTTTCAGTTTGTTAGAATGAATGATGCCGGTTTTAAACGATGTATATTATCTCTTTGGAATCTTCTTTATCTCTGAAACGATCAATATTTTCTAAACTCTCTCCACAAATATGGTGGGTTATTGTTACTTAATGTTATACTTTTTCATTTTTTTAAACTTAGTTTGCACTGTAGCGACATAAAATGTTGAAATGGGCATCTCCTAGAGCAGGGCATCCCTGGGGCATCTCCCAGAGCAGGGCATCTCTGCGGCATCTCCCAGAGCAGGGCATCTCTGGGGCATCTCCCAGAGCAGGGCATCTCTGGGGCATCTCCCAGAGCAGGGCATCTCTGGGGCATCTTCCATAGCAGGGCATCGCTGGGGCATCTCCCAGAGCAGGGCATCTCCCAGAGCAGGGCATCTCTGGGGCATCTCCCAGAGCAGGGCTTCTCTGGGGCATCTCCCAGAGCAAAATTAACTGCAAAATAGGTAATTTAAAGTTTGTTTATGTCAGGTTCTACGATGATCCTATTGCAGGGCAGATTTATTTTGAGAAATATAATAAAGTACTGTGTTTTGTAAAAAAAAAGATTTAATACTATCATATTTTATATACTTGTACTTTGTCTTTTTTCGTATCTATTAGAACATTTATATCCAGTGACTTGATTGTGGACAAGCCGTGACTGTGTTAGGAGTTTTGATCACAGCAACAGGTAAAAGCTAAAATAAGTATTTTAGCTCATCCCGGATATTTGATACGCTGCCACTTATAGTTTCAGAGAATGTCTTGGGTGACTCTACTATATATTGTAACCTCTTATAAGCTCCTTTATAGCCAAGACAAGATTTTAACCT
>MJUU01063575.1:5373-16733 GCA_002080025.1 Modiolus philippinarum | reverse complement strand
TGAAGGATTCATTCACCTTTGGACCTCTAATAAGCCACGCCGCGGAAAGTGGTGCACCCTATACACCCCCTGACAAGAGTAGACTTGGGCGTTTGATTCCTGCAAACTGGTAAAAAATATTAAAGCGATTACTGCATTTCCCAATACATCTTACTACCGAAAATTGGAAACTTTAATATAGTACAATGTTTATGTTTATCAAATTAGATGAAGTAATTTTGACTCTAAAAATAACTAAACCCAGTCTTTGGTTTGTACGACAAATACCGTATTATTAGCTAAATACTGAACAATGAAAGTATTGAATGTTCTAGAATCACATAAACCAAGCATATGAGATGACTACATTTGCAGGGATCTATACATATATACATACTTCCTCAAATTGTTATTTACAACAATATAGGCCTTCATTGTCCAGATTTTATATAGTTAGATGTACCAGGATCTGCAGTAATCACGTTCCTATGTTTACCCAGTTTGCAGTAACCGTCTACTCATGTCAGGGGNGGGGGTGCTATACTAATCACTCTGTCCATCTGTCACACTTTTCTATGTTAAACGATAACTCAAGTATGCCTTAAAATATTCAAATGATTCTGTATATGCACACAATTATCATGATAAGCATCACTAGGGTGTGTTGTTTTTATTTTTCGTTTAAGTGATCTGACTTTGACTGACGGGACTCAATGTGAAATGAATATTTTCTAGTTTTCAATTTGATTCTTCAGAAACGTACATGTACTGTCAACAAATTGAGTTTCTTTTAGTGTAAACAATATTTTATTAGAATAAATCATAAACAGTAACACACATAAATAATAATACATAAAGGGGATTGGAAAACATGTGTAAACACTTTTATAAATTCCTCTCCCAAATGAAATCAGAAATGGCTACAATATTTCGAAAATGATAATGATGACCACCAGAGAAAACATGTAGATATGCAGTATTAAATCTCGTAGAGACATGGACCACACATTTTATTTTATAATAAACTTTACGTGAATCGTTTTGAGCTTAATATAAAATTTTGAATAACAATAAAATTTTTTGAATTTTCATCATCAGAAAGAGAATTATCACCATACAAGATGTTTTGAATAGATATAGGATTATAAGACAATTGGTTATACATGATACGTCTTTGTACATTATATCTAGTACAAAACAAAAAAAAAATAATGTTCAGAGGTTTCGACTTCGTTACAATGCTGTAACAAAAGGGATTATCTGTTAAGTTTTTCTTATATAAATGCTCATTTAGACCACTACTTTCTGTTCTAATACGTGTGTGTAGAATTTGTTCTAATCTTTTCCCACTATAAAAATATTTAGGTACAGGATGACTTTTATTTAAAAATATTTTAAGACAGGAAAGGGGAGAATCTCTAATTTCCGTGGGCAACTGATTCCAAAGACGCACAGATGAGGGAAGGAAACTGTTATGATAATAGGTAGTTTCTTTTGAAAGTACATTCTTGTTGATGAGCAAATCACACACTCTAGGAACTGCTACTGTTAGTGTTTTCTATATTGGCTATTACTTTCAATATAATAAAAAAAACGCAACGCTACTTTTTGTCATGTTTTAGTCCTCTGTGTATTTTTATTGCATGTCCTGATAGTCGTACCATAATACTTTAATTTTACATAATATTATTAAGCAATCTAGATATATAGAAAATCATTCTATAAATAAAAAACAATAGTTCCACTTACTTTTCTAACCATAAATAAACATATAGTTACCAGAATTATACCAAATAAAGATGTTCCGTGCTACGACCTGAAATCGTCCGCTTTGATGTAAACGATTAGACTGATCGGTTCGTTGATGATTGAAAGATATAACGGTGTGTTCGATAAGGTAAATTGAAATTACGATGGAGTAAGAGGGTGTATTTAGAATAGGCATACCTTTTTATATTTATTACATTAAATATGATTTATTTTTTATATTTAAGTGTAAAATTTCATGACAAACCGTAGATAACTTGCATGTACAGCCCTCTTTTTATGTATTTCCCTATGTTGGTTCTGCCATGTGATGTTGTATTATTGAAAGTATAATATCGTTTATTTGTTTTGTCAGAGGAAATGACATTTCTTTTTAATTTTACTTCATTTATGTATTTTGTACTTTAAGGTATTTTGAAGTTTATATATTCCGGACCAATCTTGAGGGATACGTTATAGATTCCGGAAATGTCTACATTCAATAGTCCAATAAAACTAAGTCCAACAAGTCCCAAAAGCTATGAATAACAGAAGAGATGAAGTGTATTTTAGATTTTAAAGTGAATTAATTGACTGGAATTTCTCTCTAGTGATGAAACCAGAATTCATATAAAAAGATCGTAAGCTGCACAAAATTTCCATGTCATCAGATATGTAATCAATATACTGAAAGTTTCGACAGTGCAGAAAAATGTCTCGTCTGTTTTCAAATTCTCAACGAATTCAGTTTTCTTGATCAAGCTGTATTCCATTTATCTGTTGAAATATAATCATGTAAAACAAACAACTATAGATGAAGTCAATAGTAATGGTCATGAGTTAGCCTTTCAGTCTCTTATTACCGACATCCATGACGATCTCTTTGTCCATAAGAAAGCATTTTCTTTGACTAAATTTCTTCATATGGATTTATCTCACTTGCCTGCCCATCTTTCTAAGACCTATTCATCAAATAGTTGCAGAGTAAACTGGAAAAACATTATGTAAAGACAATCAAGATTTGGTGACCTTGCTGACCAGTTCATTCATCTAACTTTCTTGCTTTACCAATGTTGGGTGCGTTTTCGATGTTTCCAAGTATCACTTGGAAGTGTAGTTGCTGTTGCAGAAAAACTTCCACTCAAAATCAAAGATAATATCGAAGAAAACTACACGCTGCTGTTCGTATTTGCGCCGTGATATGATACAGACGGACAGTACTTGTGATGAATATCCAACAGCAACCGATGTATCACTAGGTGTATCATCAATGAACCGTTTATCTGATAGCCTTTTTGTCGCGCAGCTCGGGATTGACTTAGTAGTCACATAAAAACCTCATTGTGCATTTCTTACGCTTTATATGAAATTAATCCGCAATATAATTCGCTGATCAGACATATATTTATGTAGAATCAGCCTCTTCGATCGACGGGTCAAAATTGTTAAGTAATTTCATCAATGAATTCATGTGTACTATCAAAATATTACCGAATCTCTCATTTGCTAGGTAATCGTTCGTCTATGATGTGTATTGGACTCGATACATGTGTGACCTATGACCTTCCAAACATGAATGAATGGTAATGTCTTGAACTCCGTGTTTGAAATCATCATGTCGGTATTTTGTTATTTATTTGCAACAAATTGTGATTTTATTAAAATGATGAAAAAGAGTAATATATTGTCAACAAGGAGAGAATTACAAAACATCCAACATTTACGGGGTACAGTAAAATGGTATATAAAATGATTATATATGATAAGGACAATTATAATTACATTACCAATTCTATGATAAGACCCCAACATTTTACACAGCTGCTATATGTCAGTCATCAAAGGCAATATGATTATGTAATTATTATAAGATTTGAGAAAGGAAACTGAACTGTACATCATTTCCGATCATTTCTAATTAATAGCTGATGGAAAAGGGTGACATTTTGCAGTGGAAAATAAATGAATAGGTATGTGTTTTTGAAATAATATTAATACATGGTCATGAAGGTAGGGTTTTGGAACACCAGCAGCAACCCTTTAAATAAAGTATACAAGTGACCCTCAATGAATAGCCCCAAAAATTAAAAAATCGTGATTAGGATTTAGAGACCCACACATCAATGTAGTTTCGTGAATATGGTTCCAGAGTTTTGTTGATTTCAATTCACAATTGCAATTCTGATAACCATAGCCTCCAAACTAAAGACAGACACACTTTTGTCGGAGTAATTTGCTCATTAATTTCAGTCGGCGTTAATTGACTCAGTACCTTCGTACTTTGATAAAGTTTATCTGTTGGTTAATTGTTAATAATTTATTTCAGAGTGCTTCAGAACCGTATACATTACCAAATGATAAGGTTACGAAAGTTGTGTGACAGTGTGATTGTATTTTATCTATTTCGATGGAAGTTTTCATCCCCTTTCATTTGGGTCTGTCCATTCAGTTGTATCAGGAACAATTGAAAATCAAGCAAATTAGCGATAATTCAAAAATATACTTTTTTAATGTCTATCCTAATCGAAATCCAAAAGGGAACGTTACAAATCGATTTTTTGGATACAGGAATTTCGGTATACGTCAGTCTGTGTCATTACAGTTAATCGTGGATTTTTCCTCTGAAGGTTTTAATTCAATCCAATCCATATTTGCGTTACAAACATAAGTGCAGTAGAACAACATATTAAATCTTTGGGGAATTAATTGCAATATCTAGCAAAAGTTGCATAAGATCAATTAGAAAGCGCAAAATTTGCAAAGCAATACTTTGCTCATAGTTGAATCTGACATGATTTTAAGACCTATCTTTCAATTATGCAATTCCAATTATGATGACTTCATCTCCGCCAGGACCAAAACAAAATTACCGAACAGAATTTTCAAGAACCGAAATCCAAAGGGCAAAAATACAAACCTATTGAAAAAAAAATGTCAACCGAAATAGGCTTGACTTGGTACTTGCATTTCAAAAGAAATTTGTTCATTAAACTGGTTTTCGCCTAGCCAAACCCTCTTTTCTATTTCGACAGTGTCCTGTAGGAATTACTGTTGAAAGGTCGTAGACAGTGAAAAGAAATGTTCATCTCAATACTCTTGAATCACAGTTCACACCGAAACTTTAATATTTTCCGATAAATGATACCTAAGCCTACTGCGAAAGTTGGAATATATGGTACGCAGAAAAACTTATTATGCATTTTCCATACATAAAAGTATTGAAATATATCAAGTAGTTTATTGCCACACTTCAGTATTTTCATATATAATTGTATTTTTGGGGAGAGGAATCGCCAATGTTTACGCAAGATCAAAATGATTTTTATTGATTTCAAATGAAGAAGTACTTCTTTCAGAATGTTTGATACTTTGTGTCAGTCGCCCGCTGAAAAAAAAAATCGCCCAATTAAGGTAGTAGACTTTGGGTAAGAGGAGATAACTGTTTTTACATAAAATCAACTTATTATGATTGCTATGAATAAAAACACAAACTTTATAATATTTATCATAGATAAAACATAATATCCAACTTATCATGAAACTACAGCCATTTAATAAAACACCTTATGATGCCTGCATTAAAATATTCATGTTTTAAATGGTAAAAATATAAAAAAAAAAGATGAAAGTCAGATATCTAGCAAGGGAGGTAATTCTTTCTACTTGATAATATTAACGCTTTGTCTGCAGTAATTTAAAAACTACGGTACGGTGATTTTTTTTTATATAAAATCTTGATATAAGTTATATCTGTGGAGGTCTTTCGTATAGAAGAAATCAAGTGAAACTGTTTTCAGCAATGTAATGGAATTTCTTTTGTACTGCATATTAATACTTTATGCGTGTTTTTGATCTTTAGGTGTACAAGTTACTATGATGCAGTTTAGCAATTCGAGGCTTATTTATATACAGTACAGTAGTATATGCCCCATGGCGATTTCTGAACATGATATAACGCTTCTGTGAACTAGTTATAGATAAAAAATCTTACGGTGAAACTTTTCAAAATCTTTTATTAAAGTATATTAGTACATATTTGTTTCATTATGTAAATTTAAAGAAAATCGTGAAAAAATTGCTGTTATCCCGGGCCAATTGTTTTAAATAGCAAAATAAGTCACTGTGAATTAGTTTCAGCATATGGCCATTTCGACAACGCATGACCCTTCAGTGCAGATCAATTCAAAACATTTGGAAATCAAAAACTTGAAAAGGTATGCATAATTGGCGCTTACTCTCGCACAACGAAACAACTGTGAAGCATACATTCCGTGTCAGGAGAAGTTGGAATCTCCATGTTAGGGAAATTGATAATTCTGAAATTAAAGTCGTTACATAGGAAAGTAGTCATTTGAACGTGATAAAAGTACTTATACGGTAAGTCTCACCCCAAACAATTTGCTCGCAAAGCTGAGGAATCTTTCTAAAATCTTATTTAAATTTTAGTGCTTAATAAAGGAAACAAATCCAAACGTTTTGGAAAAAAAAACAAAAACATTGTCTTTCAGGATGCAATATTGCACTTTTACTGACGGATTTTTATGTTTTTGTTTGTTTAAGTGTTTTTGTGTGTGTTGTTTTAAGCATTTTGGTGATAAAGATTCTAGTTAATAGTATGAGATGTGATATGGGATGGTGGATACAAAGGGAGAAACCTATACAGTTGCTAATGACGGAACGTCATCCAATATCCAGTGAAACGTGAAGATGAAAGTAAAGTTCGACTGTTGTCTATATTCTGTACTTTGAAAGTACTACTGTTCGTGCGGTTCTAATTTTCGTGGATTTCGTGGTTGGCTAAACCACGAAATTAAGTTCCCAACGAAATGCATTTTTCTCTTGAGTTTTGACCAGAATTTGAAACCACGAATTTCAGTACCCCGAAGTTGTGATATTTATGAAAACCACGAAAATTGATGTCGATGTCCACAAATAAAAGTACTTCCACAGTATGTAGTAACGTTTTACAGGGCAGATTACAAAGATCAAATTAGCCATCAATATTTGCGATGAATTGTGAAACTGGAGGGAGCATTGTTGAAATTCATTGAAATTTATTTTTAATATAACATTTTTTTAGCATTCTGTGTGTATTATAATTGAGTTTTTGTATTTATATTACAGTTAAATCTTTTATCAAAAAATGTGCAGATTCTTGGCAGAGAAAGCCATAAAAATTGTCACAATACAGGATATCTACCTTTTTTAGTGAATGACACCAGACTAGTTGTACTATCATAGATCATCATAATTATTGAGTACGCAGTCTGTCTACTTTTGTTTTTACAAGTGGCACCAGGCTAGTTGTACTGTCATAGATCATCATAATTATTGAGTACGCAGTCTGTCTACTTTTGTTTTTAACAAGTGGCACCATACTAGTTGTACTAGCATAGATCATCATTATCTCTTTAGGAATCAGTATAAAACATTTGAAAAACCTGAATTAAACAATATTAAAAAGGGATAAAATTAAGGTTCACCTTTCCACTAGTTTTCAAAATTTGCTTTACTTCCGCGATCTCGATTTTGGTTTCAGGACTATTCAGCTGTTATGAATGTTATCTTGTTTTTTGTTTGTACAACATAATAAGGGCTATCCTGGGTGAAGATATCTCTCTGGAGACATATCAACGCAATATCAGAAATAAAGGAAAATTGATAACATAAGGTAAAAGGTAAAAAGGTAAAAGGTAAAATATATTTAGGTTAAAAATCAATAAGTTAACATTGTGATTAAAAATTTTATAATTTACAATAATATGTATGGAAGTGTTTATCGCCGCTGATAAATTGTAAAGGTGTAAGCAAACAAATGTCAATAGTGTAAGACATATCAAAGTAATTTTTACGAAGAAATATTGAACAGGAGGTCAAATGAAACTAGGACAATATTATACAGAAATTAGTGTAGACACAGATTAGTTACATTGCCCAATAAACAGGATGATCTTAATACCATAAATAGTAGTAGGCTGAGAAAATTGATGTCAATATCACCTTTTAAGTATCTAATGAAATGTATATAAAGAATGTTAATGCAAAAAAACCAAACAAACAAACAAACAAAACAAAAAAACAAACAAAAAAAATACAAAAAAACAAAAAACAACAACAACAAAAAAAAAACAAACAAAAAACAAAAAAAAAAAACAAAAAAAAAAACCAAAAAAAGACTAGAGAATGTATCTTGACAGGGTTGCCCCGCCAATAAATTTATCGCAACAGATTAACCCAAGTCAATCATTCATAAAATTAGTAACTGTCACTGGATTGTGATGAAGTGCATGATTTAATCAAAGTCACTCAACTTTAAAATGAACTTCAAGGTTATGGAAGCCCAATTGTTAATGAAATGGACAGATCCCATTAAGATGAATATTACAGTAAAATATCATGATACCACAATACATAGAAGTTGAAAAATAGACCTAAATGCAAAAATTAACCAAAGTCACCGAAGCATAAAATGTATGTAAAAGCCACCTTATTGTCTATCATCTGGGTAGTACCCATTAAGGCAATTAATTTGACGGAACATAAAATTTAACCAAAGTCACTGAAGCGTAAAATGTTGATCAAAGTCACCTAATTGTCAATGATTTGGGTAGTACTCATCAAAGGCAATTAATTTGATGAAACATCATTGTCTTATAAAGTGTAGTTGTTAAGAAATGGACTTTAACGCAAAACTGAACCAAAGTCACTGAAACGTAAATGAGGTCAAAGCCACTTAATTGTCAATAATTTGGGCAGTACTTATCAAGGCAATTAATTTCATGAAACATCATTGTCCTACAAGGCGTAGTTGTTGAGAAATGGACTCTAACGCAAAACTAAACCAGAGTCTCTCAAGCATGAAATGTAGGTCAATGAGTCAAACTACCTAGTGAACGCTGTAGTATTATCAAATATTTACCTACTGGCCTACTATTATTGTTCTACCTCTCACAGAAATGAGAAATGTACTTAAACGTACGGAAGGACTGACAAGGGTAGCACTATATGCCCCTTTCACATTCGTGGGCGGGGCATAAAACACACACACACACACAAACCCTCAAAAACATGTAGGTGTATTTAAAAACTTAACTAAGTCAATAAACCATGAAACTGAGGTCAAGGTAACATGCCAAGCATCAGGATAACATACATCAACTTAGAAGTCACAATTGATAAAATGTTGTGAGTATTGGTGTTAGGAAATGAACGTAAATGTTAAAATCAACAAGTCACTGAACCATGAAATTAAGGTCAAGGTAATTGATAGACTGGCATCTATCCACACAAAAGTAACTAACCTAATGTTGAAAGCCCAGTCATTACAATTGCTGAGAAATTGGCATAAATGTAAAAACTAACAAAGTCGCTGAACCATAACAGTGAGGTCAAGGTTACATGACAGTTCTCAGACTGGCATGTACCCACTGAGATTTAATAATTAGCTAAATATGATATTTTACGAAAGGATATGGAGTAAATGGACATGAGACCATAACACATATGTTAACTCCAACTGCAATAATTTAATATGTCTAGGTGTGACAGATGCTGAGAAATGGACATAAATGTATTACGTAAATGTTAAAAACACAAAGTCACCGAACCATGAAATTGAGGTCAAGGTTACATGACAGTTGTCAGACTAGCATTTACCCGCTAAGTAATAGCCATACACCAAATATGGACTGATAGCAATAAACCAAATATGGACTGTCTAGTTTTTACGATTGCAGAAAAATCTACAAGAATGTAAAAATTTTAACAAAGTCACTGAACCATGAAAGTGAGGTTCGGTTCTCACTTACTTTACATGAAAGTTGTCAGACTGGCATGTACCCACTAGGATGTAACAATTATAGCCAAGTATTATATGTTTAGATGTTACAATTGCTGACAAATGGACATGAATGTAAAAAATTAAGGAAGTCACTGAACCATAAAATTGAGGTCAGGTGTCAGACTGGCAATACAAAAGATATGTTGTCTCTATACGTTACAATGGCTCAGAAATTGACTTTAATGTAAAACTATGTCGAAAATTTACGAAGTAACTGAAGCGTGCAAATAAGGTCGAGGTCAATTGACAAGTGACAGACTGGCATGTACCCACTAAGATACATCAATACACAAAATATCATACATTTATGCATTACAAATCCTGAGAAAGCGACTTGAATTTAAAACTATGTCGCAATTTTCATTAAGTCATTGGACCATGAAGATAAGGTCAAGGTCATCTGAAACATGTGATGCTGGTAAGCTCAAACCACCAGTTATTGTATAGAAGTGATAAACTTTAAAATTATTAAGGTTTTAAGAATGAAATACAATCGTGGCAGATAAAAGGTAAGTCATTTTAAAGAAGTATAAATATCTAGTTTATACGTTTTCATCACCGCTATCATCCAGATCATCGCGCTACAGTCTATAACTATGTGAAGCAGTAGTTACAGGATAGAATGTTCACTCAAGAAGTTGTATATCGTCGAAGTTTTTTACTATTTGTTTACGGCTTTCCTCTGTACGTTTGACATATATACGGCCATCAGATGTCCAGTAAGATTTGATTTGACCATTGAGCTTCAGTTGAGACAAACGCTTTGTCAATGACGATCTGAAGGAGGTTAGATTTTCAGTTATAAAAATACCATCAGCATTGCCTTTAAGAAGCTTCTTTTTAGAAAATACCATGTGACGTGTTCTATATGATAAGAACCTGACGATTACTTGCGTCTTCCCTCCATTTACATTGCCTATGACATGACTGCGACCAATGTCTTGTATTGATAAACTGAGACCAAGCTTTTGATTGCAAAGTTTTATTATAATATCGTCAGTATTAACGGGATGAATGATACGTCCACGGCTATCGACTGGCACCTTAATGTTGTGAAACCTGAGACTGGTCCGCCGCGAGTTTTGCTCTTGGCTTTCAACTCTGATTTCCAGTTCAGCAACTTTTTTCTGCATAGCCTCAAGTTCTGCATAGTGGTCATGAAGAAGATTTTCTTGTTCTTTGATATGGTTTTCAACTGACTGAATTGTTATCGAATGTCTACATAGTTTATCACGGTGATTATTAAGTAGTTGAGTATGAATAACAAAATACCGAAGTTACTGTTAATTTATTTTCTGCATATGCGCATTTCGACAACTTAAGTCTCATCAGTGCAGATAAAATCAAAACATTTGGAAGTCCAATCACCAAAAACGTTAAAGCTGATAGAGAACAAATAACCAAAAGGATCTAAATAGAAAAGCCAAAGTTCAGCTAAGGACAGAGCTATGCATGAGGGAGATTCTCCTTAGTTTTAAACAAAATTTAGTAAAATTTTGATATTGCAAGGTTTAATAAAATCGGTTTTCGGGTCAGCACCGAAGTACTGACTACTGGGTTGGTGAATACCCTCGGGGACTAACAGTCCACCAGCAGTGGCATCGGCCCAGTGGTAATAAATAACAAAATACCGAAGTTACTGTTAATTTATTTTCTGCATATGCGAATTTCGACAACTTATGTCTCATCAGTGCAGATAAAATCAAAACATTTGGAAGTCCAATCACCAAAAACGTTAAAAGCTGACTGTCAATAGTATCTTTGATAGGCTTGACATGACTTTCAACACACTTTT
>MJUU01063569.1:0-16481 GCA_002080025.1 Modiolus philippinarum | reverse complement strand
TTAACATGCTCACTAGACCATGAAAATGAGGTCAAGGACAAAAGCCAGATGACAGACTGTCATGTACTATATAAGACCAACTCACATACAATATATCATTGACCTACCATTTAAAATTACTGAGAAACAAAGCTAAGCACAAAAACTTAACATGTTCATTTTATCATGAAGTTAGGTCACAGACAAAAGCCATATAGCAGACTGACATGTACTACTCAAGACTAATCTATATACCAAATATCATTGAGCAACCACTTATAGTTACTGAGAGGATGTCCTAATCGCAAAAATTTAACATGAAAATTTACGGTGTCGCAACTGCATCACCGCATTTCGTACAAAACGAGACAAAAAATCTATGCGTGTCTTGAACTTTGTTTAATCCAGTGTCACTACTCATACATTAATCTTGAGGTAATGTAGCCTTACTGTAATATTATGTTAATAACTGTACTAGGCCTTGTGAGTGTGATTTTTTATAAGAAGTTGTAGTCTACTAATTGCATATATTTAATTACAGTGTACATTGTACACAGGTACATCTTAAATACAAAATCTATGTCACATGAAGTTTCATTACACAACTAATTACAGACCAAATTCAGCACGTTTTTTGTATAATGTGGTTACGACCAACCTCAAAGATAAAATACTTGTACATTGTACAAAGTTTGTTTTACTTTCTATAATAAGGTGACACTTGTGTACATGTACATGTTATGTACATATTATCTGTTTCACTAGTACTAGTATGTGTATATTGTGCATACATATGACCCCCCCCCCNCCCCCACTATAAGACAGAACCTGAATATACAGATTCATATCAGATCTATATCTATCAAAGTTTTACACTTATGACTATAAAATACAGCATATGTTCTATGCATTCTGTTCGTGAACGCTGGGAATTCAATAAGATACATGTACATGCATGTATATACTACGATACTTTGTTAATTGCTGGGACCATGAACAAATTCACGTCAAGATAGTTTTAATGAAGCTATAAAGATGTAATTAAAATGCTCGTCACACTGGCCAATAATTATCTTAGAATTTTATTATTCCTAAGTAAAGCTACACGCACATAGTTCAGCATTTAACTCATGCGATCAAATAAGTTTATGTAAGAGTATTATTACTCTATACTAATTCCCTTTTTAACAGAAACTTACAGAAATCTGTTTACCTTACTTCACTATTTTGTTTACCTCGTTCATCCGGAAGTAGATAAAATAAAACTAAATTAACCTATCCCGTGCGTGGATGCGAGTTTTTTTCCGGAACAACATAAAAAGATCGCAAGTTTTCAAAAGTTTAAAGGACAAAAACAGACAAACAAAAAGATGTTGATAAATAAGGAAATAAAAATTTAGGCCAAAAAGAAAAAAAGCATTGTCAAAAATGTAATATATAACACAGTCACAATAAATCACAATATCAGAATGTTTTTAATAATGAGGTTGACATATCAAGTATAGTTTTACGAAATCTTCATTTCAATATCGTCATATATGTCGAACTTGTGCCTTTCACCTTTTGTGTCCACAGCGTAAATGTGTCCATTTAAGTACCAGGCGTTTGTTACTTTCTCACTAAGATGGAGCCGATTTAGTAGGCATTAAATTTTTTATTGATGAACAAAAAGCTGAAACTTTTGAAATTGCTGCACGTTTAGCTGATGATTAGCACATAAAACACAATTTTTTAATAAACCACTGAAATTTTTTCAGAAATAACAATTCCACAAATTTTTCACCCAAACCTTCAAATGATGTAAATGGTAGGCAACGTCCAGTAAATAGATCATCCAAGTCCTATCCCCCCTCACAGTCAAAGAGGCCATTTAAGTTGATTTCGTGTAGTTATTGTAAGAAGGAAGGCCATTTGATATCTGACTGTTATAAGTTAAGGCAAAAGAAGGAAAGTGAAGTAAAACCCAGTGGTTTTGTTGAGTCGTCACAATCTTTGCCTCATTTCGATTCAGATATGCATAGTTCTTTTTCTGAGGTGAAGTCTGTTTCTGATTCTGTTAGTAAGGTCGAGGTCAAATCCCCATCTAGTCCCATTATGGAGACTTTTGAACCATTTATTAGTGATGGTTTTGTGTCACTTTCGAGTGATTTTTGTAATTCTACCTCTATTCGAATTCCAAGAGATACTGGTGCCTCCCAGTCTCTTTTGTTGGCGGAGACCCTGCCGTTTGATGATGTTTCTATTACTGGTAGAAGTTTTCTTATTAAAGGGGTAGATTCCAGTGGTTATACTGCTATTCCTCTCCATAATGTTTATTTGTCTTCGGATATTGTTTCCGGACCTGTGACCTTAGGTATCAAGTCATCATTGCCCTTTGAAGGTGTTCAATTTCTGCTTGGTAATGATTTAGCTGGGGATAAAGTTCAAAGAAATCCTATTGTGACAGACAAGCCTTCTTTTGATCAGGTTTCTGATTCTGCTGAACAGGAGTTTTCTGGGTTGTATCCTGCCTGTGCAGTTACTCGTGCTATGAAAAAGAAATGTGTGGAAGCTCAGAAAGTTGATGAAAATTGCACTGATGATTTTGATTTGTCGGATACGTTTATGAGTCAGCTTAGTGATGTTGGTGTCAAAACAAGCAAGCCCTTGGAGTTTTCTGATAGTTCATTGGTTCAAGGTGATGGTTTTTCTATGTCTACGTTTAGCAGTGAGCAACATAAAGACCCTGAAATTTCATGTCTTTTCAATCGGGCTGTTGATGAAAGTGAGTCTTTGAAAGAACCTGTCACTTATTTTTCTAAGAATGGTATTGTTATGCGCAAATGGAGACCTTCTGATGTGTCTGCTGATGCAGAGTGGGCAGTAAAATATCAAATTGTAGTACCAAAGGTGTATAGAGCTGAGATATTAAGCATGGCCCATGATACTCCCTTGTCAGGACACCTAGGTATTAATAAGACTTACAACAAAATTTTAAATTATTTTTATTAGCCTAATCTTAGAAAAGATGTCTCCAATTACTGCAAGTCTTGTCATACATGTCAATTAGTAGGGAAACCAAACCAAGTTATTCCAAAAACACCTCTTCAACCAATACCTGCCTTTGAGGAGCCTTTTAGTAGAATATTAATAGATTGTGTAGGACCTTTACCAAAAAACAAAATCTGGTAATCAGTATATGTTAACTATTATGTGTGCATCCACAAGGTTCTCTGAAGCTATTCCTTTAAGAAATATAAAGACTAAGACCATAGTTTGGGCTTTAACTAAATTTTTTACTTTGTTTGGCCTACCTAAATCAATTCAATCAGACCAAGGTTCAAACTTTATGTCAGGCATTTTCCAACAAGTGATGTATGAATTAGGCATTAAACAGTACAGATCATCAGCATATCACCCTGAAAGTCAAGGCGCCTTAGAGCGATTTCATCAAACCTTAAAAAACATGATGCGGACCTATTGTTTTGACACAGAGAAAGATTGGGATGAAGGAATTTCTTTTCATTTATTTGCTGTAAGAGAAGCAGTCCAGGAATCATTAGGTTTTAGTCCCTTTGAATTAGTTTTTGGACATACAGTTAGGGCACCACTCAAACTTTTAAATGAAAAAATTTTATCTGATGAAAAAGACCATTTAAATCTCCTTGATTATGTTTCAGACTTTCGCACTAAACTTGTAAAAGCTTGTGAACTAGCCAATAAAAATCTTACATCCAGTCAAGAATCTATGAAAGCCAAGTATGACCAAAATTCTGTAAAACGTAATTTTGACCCTGGTGATAAAGTACTTGTCTTACTTCCTGTTCCTGGAAAGCCACTTGAAGCCAGATATTTTGGTACATATATTGTTTAAAAGAAAATCAGTGATTTAAATTATATTATTAAAACACCTGACAGACGTAGACATAATAGGTTGTGTCATGTAAACATGATAATACCTTATATAGATAGAATTAGCACAAATATTGTACATTCTGTAAATATAGTTAGCGTTGACCCTGACAATTCCGTAAATGACTTTTGTGAAAAGATTGATTCGCCGTCTATCACACCGAAGCTGGAAAACTCACAGATTCTACAAGATTTGGATTCGAAACTTCAACATTTACCAACGATTCAAAAGGAACAGTTAAAACAGTTACTCAGTGATTTTGAACATTTGTTTCCGGACATTCCGACACGAACTGATAAAATATTTCATGACGTTGATGTTGGTGATTCAGTACCGATTAAACAGCATCCATATCGACTGAATCCGATCAAACAAAAGTACCTGCATGATGAAATTCATTATTTGTTAAAGAATGACTTTATTGAACCTAGCAAAAGGAATTGGAGCTCGCCTTGTATTCTAGTGCCAAAACCTGATGGAACTTATCGCAAGTGTACGGACTATAGAAAATTAAACAGTGTTACAAAAACTGACTCATTTCCAATTCCGCGCATTGATGACTGTATTGATAAAATTGGAAATGCTAAATACATTACAAAAATTGACTTATTGAAAGAATTTCATCAAGTTCCTCTTACAGAACGTGCAAAAGAACTTTCCGCTTTTGTTACACCGGATGGACTATTCCAATACAAAGTGATGGCTTTTGGCATGAAAAATTTGGCTGCAGATTTTCAGCGTCTCATCAACGGTGTTATTTCTGGAATTGACGGTTGTGAAGCATACATTGATGACATTCTTATATATAGTGACACTTGGGAAGAACATCTTCAGATACTTCAAACTTTTTTCGAACGTTTAAGCAGTGCTATGTTAACAGTCAACCTCTCCAAGAGTGAATTTGGATGTGCTTATGTTAATTATTTAGGACATGTTGTAGGTCGGGGTCAGGTAAAACCTATTGATGCTAAAATAAGTGCTATTTCTAGTTTTCTTAAACCTGAAAATAAGAAACAATTGATGCGTTTTCTGGGAATGGCTGGATATTATAGAAAATTTTGTCAAAACTTTTCTTCAATTAGTGAGCCTTTGACTAAACTATTGAGAAAAATGTAAAGTTTATTTGGTCTAAAAGTTGTGATGAGTCATTTGAAGAACTAAAAGCCATCCTAGAAAGTGCGCCAGTTTTAGCAACACCTAATTTTGATTGTCAATTTAAATTCGCAGTAGATGCCAGTGATGTTGCTGCTGGCGGTGTTTTATTACAAGAAGGTAAAGATGGTATAGACCATCCTATTTGTTATTTTTCTAAAAAATATAATAAACACCAAAGAATTTACTCTATGTTTGTCTCTGATTTTGGCTTTACAACATTTTGAAATTTATGTTACAGCTTCAATTCAGCCTATCATTGTATAAACTGATCACAACCCTTAAATTTATTCATAAAATGAAAGATAAAATCAAAGACTTTTGAGGTGGAGTTTGACTTTACAAGGTTTTAATCTAGACATAACACACATTAAAGGAAAAGATAATGTCATTGCAGACGCATTGTCAAGAGTTCGATAAATTTCATAACACCCCATTGTTTAATTTAAATGTTTTTCATTGCATTCAAACATTTTCTTTTGGGGGGAGGTGTTTTAGGTAATTTAATGTTGTAAATATTCTATAATGCATTTTATTCATTGTTTTTATTTTGCACGGCCTTAATATTATGTAATTTGTTTGGCCTAGTTATGTAAGTTCTTTACAATAAACAAGGGTCAAGGTTATTTCACTTTAGAACATATAGAAATTTCTAGAATTTAAATATAATATTTAACACATAGAATTTTCTAGAGGCTTTCCTTACATAATCATTCTAGTCATGTTATTGTCAGTTGATTAGAATGTTCTAGTTATATCTTGTGGATAGATTTTTCTAGAAATAATAAATGTATTTATATGAGGTAGCTGAAAAGGGTTAAGTCAGTCAGTTTAATAAGTTTATACAGGATTAATTAGTTTATATAGGATTATCACGCACATCTTTCGTATTGGAAATCGACATCAATTATTGTGAATCTATTATCAACTATTTAGTGAGGATTATAAGGATTATTCTATTTGACATTTATTGGTGGAATTAAGTGAACTGTTCATTTGGATTATTACTTAGACTTCATTATTGTCAGATAAGTTATATATTGTATTTAATTTGTAAAATAATTATTTTTTCGTCTGATTAAAAAGTTAATTTGAGCCAATTTTGTTTTATCTTTGCTGACTTTAATTGGTCGTTTCTGCCACATAACACCAATTACACCATTTTTTTTTAGATGCAAACACCTTTTTTATTCGAACAAATTAACAAGACTATTTTGTAATACCTGACTTAATTATTTTTATTCCATCTTTTGAAATTGTGATAGTCATAGAAATTCAACCAGAACCAACCAGCAAAAATAAAAAAGAACTAGGTATACTGATAAAAATAACAGAAAAATATTAATTAAACACTTACCAATACATTCGCCATCCTTTCGGAACATGTTATTACAACATAAGCCTCTGTAATATACCAAATTAAGATTCATGTTTATAATTCGATTAGCTATATCAAAGCTTATATATAACGTCCTCATGGCTGGTGCATAATGTATATAACAGATTACACAGCAGAAAGAATTTATAGTGTTCTACATTTGAAAGATGTTTTGCTTATGTTACCCTCAATATTATATTTTACCGATCATTGCATTATTACATCTTTTTGAAAATGAGAATATGCATTTGTCAGTACATTTTAAGTTTAGTTTTATTATATTTTAATGCAAAATAACGATAAGATAAGACATATTAATATAACAGCAATGTAAATAATGGACATTACGATAAGGAAAAAACTGTTAAAGCTTATACACGTACGTCTCCTAAAATGTTATTATGCACATAAGATGACAAAATATTGGATAATCAGCGCACAGTAAGGCAAGTGCTACGTATACACAGCAAGATTGCCATTAAATGTCGCAAAACACTTTTGTAATTTTTACCTTTTTGTGGCAAACAGTCATATTTTTTAAATTATAAAAAATTATAAAAAACAAGCAAAATTGAGTAAAACATAGTATCCTTGCCCCTTTCGCCTTCCTGATAACAGAAAAAAAAACTGTCGGAAATATTTAAAACATTACCCATGATCACATACGGGTCCATTTGGATTTACAGCAGAAATAATATTAAGTATCACTTTGTAAATAATAAGAATCATTCTTTGTTGTTTTTAAAGAATCAAACGTTGGGATGATAAAACTATTTCCTGGTCAAAACTTCCTCCCTCATTTAGCTGGTTTTGATTGATGCAATAATCACATCCTTTCCAAACAGTTCAATGAATTGCATTTTAACTCTGTTATCATATTTTAAGCCTATGATTTCCTTTCGATATATTTGTATTTATTAATGGTGTAATTTCATGTATTTGGAAATACTGCAAAAACTTGAAAATTTGAAATGATTCCTTTTTTTATTAACAATAAAATAATATGGAGTAAATTCATATGATACAAAGTCTGTATTAATTCTGATAAAACCAAGCAATAGAACAATGATGATGTTCTTTATTTTGAAATCACTATTAGGCCTTCAAAAATGAGCTTATTCAGTTCAAACTCTTTTTGGTAATGCAGAGCTATTTTTATCTTTATTTCATTATAAGCAATTGCATCATTTTTTTTGTAGCGAAAACTGTTTGGTTAGTGTTTATAATGTAATCGGACTAAGATTTTGGCCAATCAGAATCTTTAACAAATGAAGGAACAGCATGGATGGCCTGTGATTGGAGGGAATTTCATTTTTGTCAAATTTAACTCTTTTGTATGTAGCATTACCTGGTGGATTGTGAGCAATGCCTCCCAACTTCTTTAATGAGGCAGATGTTATAATGTGCTTTACATGCTAAACCGTTGTTATTAGAAGCTTTGTCTGCAGGAAAATACCATAATTGTTATGTATTTCAGTTTTTACAAGACGGTGAATGGCGACTTGGATATGACATTCGTCAGTTTAATGAGGTTCATGCTCGGCTTAGTTGAAAACGTGGCTGGGAATTATAAGCAGGATAAATTCAAGACGACACAGAAGAGTTTATATGATTGATACGAGCTAATGATCAGGAAAAGAGTATACCCCTTCAATTTTGTAGATAAATCTAAAAAAGTTGAAGGAGACTCAGCTTCCGACCCAGGAAGCCGTCTACAGCACGGTGTTCGGTAAGCATATCAGCGATGAGCACCATGCATACGATAGTACCCAACCAATTGTCTATCATAATCGGTTAATTATCGGTCATAGTCGGTTATCTTGGAATTTCTCCTTTGATTTAGCTTTAGGACTTTTGAATATGTGTCTATAGTATGAAATGCTTGCTTTTCATTGGAACTAATGAATATATTCTTATATTCTAAATGGTGTCTTTTGTAAATATGAAATTTATACATACAAATGACAAATGTACACAATAAAGCATTAGTTCCTTTGTATAATTTAAATAACCACTGGCTTTCCCCCATAAACCTATGGGCTACCTGAAGACTGTTTGACCAAGTTTGGTTCTAATTGGCCTTTTAGTTTTTTGAATTGGGAAGATCTTTTAAATTTTTCCAATAGAATCCAACTGTTAAACTATGATTCACTTGCAGCCATCTTGACAGAATCAAAACTTGCTGGACATATTATAAAATGAGTCTGAGGTGCATTGTGACCAAATTTTGTTGCAATCGTGCTGACAATTTAAGAGGAAAGGATTTAGAAATATGTTCCCATAAGGTCTAATGTTAGCTAAGCTCCCTATTGGTGGTCATCTTGTTTATGGTATAGATTTTTTTGTACAAGGGATAACCCAAGGATTACTATGACTCATTTTAGTTCCATTTGAGCAAGCAGTCTGTGAGAAGATCTATATGTGTCCCATAGGCTCCAGTGTTAAATTATGTTCCCTTCTAGGGGCATCTTTTATTACCAAAAACAATGTTTTATATAGGGACCACCCAAGGACTGTTGTCACCACGTTCATTGTTTCATTGCCCCAGTAGTTTCAGAGGAGAAAATCTTTAAATTAAAATGTTCATGACGGACAGACAAAGAAGGACAGTGTACAGATGATGGAAAGACTAGGGAATGACAGCAGATGACAAGTAATGGCAAAAGTACATCCTAAATACGCAAGCTGAGCTGAAACTGATCAGAAAGGGCAAGTTTTCAAATGTATTGACTTTTCATGGCAGGCCTCAAAGTTATATCTTCATTTTTTGTTACTGCAGAACTTGAATGGAAACCAAAATCAAAATTTTAAATGATAAAATGATAAATCGGTTTTCAATTAACTTAGAAATGGTAGACGTGTATAGCAATCTTATGGCCAAAGCAAGTTTTTTAGGAGCCAATCTGGCTCCTTATTACACAAAGTTAGGAGCCAGTAGGACAGTTTTAGGAGCCATGGTTCCTAAAACAGTTGCAAAATTGAGCCCTGTCATGGCCTTCCTATATTTTCCAAAAGGTCACATGTACTGTTAGTTAACCGATTATCAATGGATTGAAGAAAATCTCAATCGATTAATCACATCTGGATAGTCATCCGACCGATTTGAGACATTTTCCGATCACTGGAACACCACTACGGATAGGTGATGTTACAACATTTACCAACGGGAGAGTTTGGATGAACAGAACCAGAGGAAATCAAAAGGATCCTTAACTATCCAGACAATAACGAGTATGGTATCATGGAAAATTACGACCTGGAATATTCAGAGGGGCTTCTAGATACTCACAATGACAACCAAATAGAAATAATGTAGGGATAAATAAGGTACGCAAACTGTTACCGCCTTCAATATAGAAATCTTAAAATGTAATCGGAGAGGGGGATGAAGCTGACAAAAGCTCATCGGATCATCAGGTTCCGGGAATTGCCATAGCTCAAAAAGTTAATTGACCTTAAACCACTCTCTGCACTAAGAACGAAACCGAATCCGATAAAGATTTCTTAAAGCTGAAGAATATTTCAGTCTTTGGTAACACCATATAGAATATCCAAAAAGAGGGAAGACGTCCGCTTGGTCACAAATGAGAAGCAGGCCCCAAAGCTCGCGACCAAGCCCAACTTCGATCGTCGAGTGGTCTTCACCACATGAAAAAAACCATGCTTATGTTCGATAAGCCAGTATACCTAGGCGCTAGCATCTTTGGAAAAACTCCTCATGTACAATTTTAATTATAAGGATGATTTACGATTACAGTGCCTTGATAGTTTCCACTGATACCAACAGCTTTTCCCAAGAAAACCAAACCCAAGATTTCTACCAAAAAAAAAGAAAAAAAAAATCACATTACTAGTGCAGAAAAAGTTCGATACCTCCATTTTCCTCTCTGAGCATTTAGCAAGCATCCCCAGGTAGGTGAAAAAGTAGATCCCTGAAAAGTTCAAGGACGAGTGCTATACAAGGCCATGACTGAGTTCATGGGGCTCCGGGCGACGCCCTATGCTGTCAAGGTAGATGACGCTTAAATAACCAAGAAGGTGAATGGAGTCACTAAGAGCATCATCAAGCGCCATATCTCCTTCGAGGACTATAAGCGATGCCTTGATACCCAGAAAGAAATCAACCGACCGATGAATACATCGGGTAGATCAATTTAATTGCAATTTCGGCCCAGGATGATAAGCGCCATATTCTCAAGAACCTTGTGTATGGTCACTACCAAATTTAATACTCATGGTCTGCCACCGCCTTAGGATATGGTGAACTATTTGCGATCGGTGATTTGATACAATACTGATTAATTGCAGAGACGTTGGGACATGTTATGTGGTCACTTTAACTTACACTTGTTATAACTGCTGGTGGATGGTGAGGTCTTTGATGACATAGTATTCTTGCTGTAAAAAAGAGCATGTTTAAATTAAGTCGGCTAACAACCATCCGCTCCATACTTCAAGATCTAAAGAAAAATGACCACCATATCAACGGACTTGGAGACACAAGTATAATTCGGACGCCTCAACCAATCAGTGAATCGGAGCTGGAGGTGCCCTGAAAGACGTCCAGGCATCAGAGTCAGAGTGCAAGCAGCTCAATATGGACCTGAACTGGGTGACCAAAGAAATGAATAAATAGAACAAGGTAGAAGTGCGGGATCAGGTAGACCGGACGAAATGCGTTTCGACATAAGGTGGTTATATGCAGGGCCAGGCGATCCACAATTTGCCTGATGGGACCAAAGCTGACGAACCGGCACTATGAACCAAAAACGTACTGTCAATACCAGGAATAGTGATTTTGTCTCTGTGATTCACTGTATGCTACTGTCGATGTACTGATCAAAACCTTTAAACGACTGTCCAGAACTGTTCAAATCCGGGACAGTCATCAACAGCACTACTAAAGTACTGTCATTAACTGTCCAGTATTGTAACAGTTGTTATGTGGTAGAAATGACCAATAATTTGCCAGCAATAATGAAAAACAAAATTGGCTTTTTATTCAGACAAAAAAACAATTATTTTACAAATTAAATATACAATATATGACTTATCTGACAATAATGAAGTCCAAGTAAATAGTTGATAATAGATTCACAATATTTGATGTCGATTTCCAATACAAAAGATGTGTGTGATAATCCTATATAAACTAATTAATCCTGTATAAACTTATTAAACTGACTGCCTTAACCCTTTTCAGCTATCATATATAAATACATTTATTCTTTCCAGAAAAATCTTCACAGGATATAAAAAGAACTTTCTAATCAACTAATTATCACATGACTTAAATGATTATGTAAGGAAAACCTCTAGAAAAATCTATGTGTTAAAATCTGAATTTAAATTCTAGAATATTGCACATGTTCTAAGGTGTAATAACCTTGACCATTGTTTATTGTAAACAAGCTACATAACAAGGCCAAAGAAATTACATCATATTAAGGCCTTACAAAATAAAAACAATCAATACAATGTATTATAGAATATTTACAACATTTAACTACCTATAACAACTCCCCCAAAACGAAAATGTTTGAATGCAATAACAAACATTTAAAATTAACAAAGAGGTGTTATGAAATTTATCAAACTCTTGACAATGCGTCTGCAATTACATTATCTTTTCCTTTTATATGTATTATGTCTAGATCAAAACCTTGCAAAGTCAAACTCCACCTCAAAAGTCTTTGATTTTATCTTTCATTTTTGAATAACTTTAAGAGGGTTGTGATCAGTATATACAATGATAGGCTGAAATTAAGCTGTAACATAAATTTCAAAATGTTGTTAAGCCAAAATCAGAGACAAACATTCTTTTTCAATTGTGGAGTAATTTCTCCGATGTTTATTAAATTTTCTTGAAAAATAACAAATTGGATGGTCTATTCCATCTTTACCTTCTTGTAATAAAACACCGCCAGCGGCAACATCACTGGCATCTACTGCTAACTTAAATTGACATTCAAAATTAGGTGTTGCTAAAACTGGCGCACTTTTTAGGATGGCTTTTAATTCTTCAAATGACTCATCACAACTTTTAGACCAAATAAACTTTACATTTTTTCTCAATAGTTTAGTCAAAGGCTCACTAATTGAAGAAAAGTTTTGACAAAATTTTCTATAATATCCAGCCATTTCCAGAAAACGCATCAATTGTTTCTTATTCTTAGGTTTTGGAAAACTAGAAATAGCACTTATTTTAGCATTAATAGGTTTAACCTGACCCTGACCTACAACATGTCCTAAATAATTAACATAAGTACATCCAAATTCACTCTTGGAGAGGCTGACTGTTAGCATAGCACTGCTTAAACGTTCAAAAAAAGTTCGAAGTATCTGAAGATGTTCTTGCCAAGTGTCACTATATATAAGAATGTCATCAATGTATGCTTCACAACCGTCAATTCCAGAGATAACGCTGTTGATGAGACGCTGAAAAGTTGCCGGCGAATTTTTCATGCAAAAGGCCATCATTTTGTATTGAAATAGTCCATCCGGAGTAACAAAAGCGGAAAGTTCTTTTGCACGCTCTGTAAGAGGAACTTGATAAAATCCTTTTAATAAGTCGATTTTGTTATGTATTTAGCATTTCTAATTTTATCAATACAGTCATCAATGCGCGGAATTGGAAATGAGTCAGTTTTTGCAACACTGTTTATTTTTCTATAGTCTGTACACATGCGATAAGTTCCATCAGGTTTTGGCACTAGAATACAGGGCGAGCTCCAATTCCTTTTGCTAGGTTCAATCAAGTTATTTTTAACAAATACTGAATTTCATCATGCAGGTACTTTTGTTTGATCGGATTCAGTCGATATGGATGCTGTTTAATCGGTACTGAAATACCAACATCAACGTCATGAAATATTTTATCAGTTCGTGTCGGAATGTCCGGAAACAAATGTTCAAAATCACGGAGTAATTGTTTTAACTGTTCCTTTTGAATCTTTGGTAAATGTTGAAGTTTCGAATCCAAATCTTGAAGAATCTGTGAATTTTCCAGCTTCGGTGTAATAGATTGCGAATCAATCTTCTCACAAAAGTCATTTACGGAATACTAACTATATTTACAGAATGTACAATATTTGTGCTATTTCTATCTATATCTCACAAAAGTGATTTTCGGAATTGTCAGGATCAACACTAACTATATTTACAGAATATACAATATTTGTGCTATTTCTATCTATATCAGGTTTTATCATGTTAACATGACACAACCTGATTTGTCTACGTCTGTCAGGTGTTTTAATAATATAATTTAAATCACTGATTTTCTTTTCAACAATATATGGACCAAAATATCTGGCTCCAAGTGGCTTTCCAGGAACAGGAAGTAATACAAGTACTTTATCACCAGGGTCAAAATTACGTTTTACAGAATTTTGGTCATACTTGGCTTTCATAGATTCTTGACTTGATTTAAAATTTTTATTGGCTTGTTCACAAGCTTTAACAAGTTTAGTGCGAAAATTCGAAACGTAATCAAGGAAATTTAAATGGTCTTTTTCATCAGATAAAATTTTCTCGCTTAAAAGTTTTATGGGCCCCTAAGTGTGTGTCCAAAAATTAATTCAAATGAACTAAAAGCTAAAGATTCCTGGACTGCTTCTCTTACAGCAAATAATAGAAAAGAAATCCCTTCATCCCAATTTTTCTCTGTGTCAAAACAGTAGGTCCGCATCATATTTTTTCAAGGTTTGATGAAATCGTTCTAAGGCGCCTTGACTTTCAGGGTGATATGCAGATGATCTGTACTGTTTAATGCCTAATTCATACATTACTTGTTGGAAAATGCCTGACATAAAGTTTGAACCTTGGTCTGATTGAATTGATTTAGGTAGGCCAAATAAAGTAAAACATTTAGTTAAAGCCCTAACTATGGTCTTAGTCTTTATATTTCTGAAAGGAATAGCTTCAGGGAACCTTGTGGATGCACACATAATAGTTAACATATACTGATTACCAGATTTTGTTTTTTGGTAAAGGTCCTACACAATCTATTAATATTCTACTAAAAGGCTCCTCAAAGGCAGGTATTGGTTGAAGAGGCGGTTTTGGAATAACTTGGTTTGGTTTCCCTACTAACTGACATGTATGACAAGACGCAGCAATTGGAGACATCTTTTCTAAGATTAGGCCAATAAAAATAATTTAAAATTTTGTTGTAAGTCTTATTAATACCTAAGTGTCCTGACGAGGGAGTATCATGGGTCATGCTTAATATCTCAGCTCCATACACCTTTGGCACTACAACCTGATACTTTACTGCCCACTCTGCATCAGCAGATACATCAGAAGGTCTCCATTTACGCATAAGAATACCATTCTTAGTAAAATAAGTGACAGGTTCTTGCAAAGATTCACTTTCATCAACAGCCCTGTTGAAAAGACATGAAATTTCAGGGTTTTTATGTTGCTCACTGCTGAACGTAGACATAGAAAAACCATCACCTTGAACCAATGAACTATCAGAAAACTCTAAGGGCTTGCTTGTTTTAACACCAACATCACCAAGCTGACTCATAAATGTATCCGACAAATCAAAACTATCAGTGCTATTTTCATCAACTTTCTGAGCTTCTACATATTTCTTTTTCATAGCACGAGTAACACAGGCAGGATACAACTCAGAAAACTCCTGTTCAGCAGAATCAGGAACTTGATCAAAAGAAGGCTTGTCTGTCACAATAGGATTTCTCCAGCTAAATCATTACAAAGAAGAAATTGAACACCTTCAAAGGGCAATGATGACTTGATACCTAAGGTCACATGTCCAGAAACAATATCTGAAGACAAATAAACATTATGGAGAGGAATAGCAGTATAACCACTAGAATCTACCCCTTTAATAAGAACATTTCTACCAGTACTAGACATATCATCAAACGGCAGGGTTTCCGCCAACAAAAGAGACTGAGAAGCTCCAGTATCTCTCAAAATTCGAATAGAGGTAGAATTACAAAAATCACTCGAAAGCGACACAAAACCATCACTAATAAATGGTTCGAAAATCTCCATAATGGAACTAGATGGGGATTTGACCTCGACTTTACTAACAGGATCAGAAACAGACTTCACCTCAGAAAAAGAACTATGCACATCTGTACCAAAATGAGGCAAACATTGTGACGACTCAACAAAACCACTTGGTTTAACTTCACTTTCCTTCCTTTGCTTAAACCCATTACAGTCATATATCAAATGGCCTTCCTTCTTACAATAATTACACGAAATCGACTTAAATCGCCCCTGTGACTGTGAGAGGGGATAGGACTTGGACATGTTATTAACTGGACGTTGCCTACTATTTACATCATTTGAATTTTTGGGTGACAAAAATTGTGGAATTATTTTGATTTCTTAAAAATTTCTGTGGTTTATAAAAAATTGTGTTTTATGTGTAAGTGAAAAATCATCAGCTAAACGTGCAGCAATTTCCAAAGTTTTTTTTTCATCAATAAAAGTTTTAATGTCAGTATTAATACACCTTTTAAATTCTTCAATTAAAACTAGCTGACGTAATTTCTCATGATTGTTATTCATTTTCTTTGATGAACTCCAACGATCAAATAGTTGCTCTTTTGTTCTAGCAAACTCTACATAGGTTTGGTCACTCTGTTTTTCTGCATTCCTAAATTTTTGGCGGTAAGCTTCAGGGACCAGTTCATAGGCTTAAAGAATTAACTCTTTTACAGTGTCATAATCTGAATCCTGTTCTACTGATACCTGAGTGTAAATTTCCCTGGCTTTACCAATCAACACACTCTGTAATAACATTGACCAATTGTGTTTTGGCCACTTTAAATTCTGAGCTATTTTCTCAAAATGCAGAAAATATTCGTCAACATCCTTTTCTTGAAAAGGAGGGACCAACCTGATGTTTATAGCAACATCAAATGTATGAGAAATGTGTTGATTCTTTTCAGCTAATTCAAGTTTTTTTCATTTTTAATTGAAAATTAAGCTCTCTTTCTTTTTCTTTTTCCTGTTGTTCAATTTGTAATTAAGGTCTACCCGAGAACCTTCTCGGTAGACCTTATAGTATTTCTTCCGATTATTATTATTATTTTT
>MJUU01063564.1:164933-199921 GCA_002080025.1 Modiolus philippinarum | reverse complement strand
ATATAGAACCTCGCGCTGTTTCTTTTTCATATATACTAACTCTTAACGTGTCGCACTTTAAAAAGAAAATAAAAAATGAAAAAAATTGGAATTAAAATGCGAAGTCATATGTTATAGTACTAATTACACCATAGATTTATAATACATGTATTATAAATCTATGAATACACATTATTAACATCATTATCATATCAGCCCATTTCAGTAAAGTGTTTGTGTTCGGTTGTAAAAAAGGCGTCAATTTATATGAATGGTATTACTATAAATAAAAGAAAAGTTAGTGAAAACCAAATACATTTTTTGTAGTTTTTCACGTGCTAACTCTGCATCAGCGTGTTTTACATTTTGAATTATAGACAGCTTGCTAATTTTTGTGAGTGAATAGGTGTATCGGTGCTGTTGTGTGAAAGTGTAGAATTATTAAAATTTGTCCTGAACCCCTTTCCTTACAACAAATACAAGTATTGCAACGATTAGCAATTGCTGTCAACAGTATGAGAAAGATCGAAAAAAATAATATTTTAATAAATTTGTAAATATATTAGAAATGTTGGTCTTCAAATCCTACCCATGCTGTAGCAAAGACGAATTTCATTTTTAGACAATTTTTAAATGATATAAAAACAATCCTTATCACAATAAATATTTGTTAATTAATCTGATATATTTTCATTCCTCAATAAGGTGTAGAAAGGATTGTAAATAAAACGGTCATATTTGGTTGTATTTGGCAAGCTGTGTAAATAAATCGTAAAATGTGGTCTGTTAAATCTGCCCCAACCATAGTAAATATATCAGGCAAATATTACTTTTAAAAACAAATTCACATATATGCAATCAATTTATAAATAGGTGAAAAACATTTGCATTTATACGAATAAGATGCAAATGATTGTAAATAAAACTGTAATCTTTAATTATATTTGATTAGGATTGTGCAGCAATTGTAAAAGGAGGTCTCTAAATACTGCCCGAACCATAGTAAATATATCGGGCAAATTTTACTTTTTATAAACAAATCAACATATATGTAATCATTTGCAAATACACGAAAAACATTTGCATATTTAAGAATAAGGTGCAAATGATTGCAAATAAAACTGTAATCTTTAATTATATTTGATTAGGATTGTGGAGCAATCATAAAAAGAGGTCTCTAAAAACTGCCCATATCCTTGTAAACTGAATAAGTAAATATTAAGATTTCATTAAGGAATCCGAAGGTTTGAAAATCGTTGTAAATTATTGGCATATATTTGAACACCTTTATTTTGCTGACAAAGTAATATAAATATTTCTGATTAATTTGTCAAATATTTGTCAGATTTGTATTTTATTGCAAATGAAAGGTTTATTTAAATACTAGCACACACGTTTGCAAATATTTCGGGCAGAAAAGTTCAACCCTTTGTCATCTCTTTGCCCACATGGTCAAATATATGCAAATCAGCGTTTTCGTGTAGTGTGACATACAATGTAATCGAAAGTAATCGAAAGTAAATCAAACCAACAAACTAGAACAATATTTAATAAATGTGACCATTTAATGGAGAGAGTGGAAGAATTCAAGGGATTTGCTCTTAAAGTGTAAATTAAGTCATATTCAATAAATTAACATTACTAGGAATTTTCTTATCAAAACAAGTAGGAACAAAAAGTTTAACATTAGATCCCATCAACAACATTAGAAACCGGGGGTAATAACAAATTACCGAACAGAGCCGTCAAGAGCCGAAGTCCATGAGGAAAAAAAAAGACAAATGAGGTACAAAACACCGGAAAAATTGTCCAATGCAATGGTCTTGACTTGGTACAGGCATTTCAAAAGAAATGGTGGATTAAACCAGTTTTATGGCATGCCAAACATCCCCTTCCATTGCAACAGTGTCCGGAATCAATTTAACAACGACTGCCTTTGACAGGTTGTAAAATACAAAAATACCGTATTGCAGAAAAAACAGTAAATTTCGTTATGCTGTACACGTGTTTCAATGAGTAACCTCTTATCAGCAGCATTAAAATCAATAATATGGAAAGCCATTATCCAAAAGTAGGACATCTACCGAGTGCCATTCAAGGAATGAAGCCATAGTATTTTAAAGGGGTTTGAATTTAGATAAAAACAGTAAATTTCTATAAAACGCAAGGTACATTATTCATGTCAGACAAGTTGGGCTGGCGAATACCCTCGGGGACCTCTGTTCCACCAGCAGTGGCATCGACCTAATGGTTTCAAAATACAAAAATACCGATGTTGCAGAAATAACAGTAAATTTCGTTATGCTGTGCACCCGTTCCAAGGAGTAACCTCTCATCAGCAGCATTAAAATCAAATAATATGGAAAGCCATTATCCAAAAGTAGTAAAAAAAGAAGTACTCATTACCAAATAACATCGAAATAGGAGGTCAAATCCAGTAACAAGGACATCTGCTGAGCAACATACAAGGAATGAAGCCATAGTCTTTTAAAGGGGTTTGAAATTTGATAAAAACAGTAAATTTCTATAAAACGCAAGGTAAATTTTTCATGTCAGACAAGACTGACTAATTTGCTGGAGAATACTCTCGGGGACCTCTGGTCCACCAGCAGTGGCATCGACCCAATGGTTTCAAAATACAAAAATACCGATGTTGCAGAAAAAACAGTAAATTTCGTTTTGCTGTACACGTGTTTCAGGGAGTAACCTCTCATCAGCAGCATTAAAATCAAATAATATGGGAAGCCATTATCCAAAAGTACTCAAAAAAGAAGTACTCATTACCAAATAACATCGAAATAGGAGGCCAAATCCAGTACCAATGACATCTACCGAGTGCCATACAAGGAATGAAGCCATAGTATTTTAAAGGGGTTTGAATTTTGATAAAAACAGTTAATTTCTATAGTAATGTTGTGAATGATCCTTTGAGTGACTGATTGGTAAATGTCATTTTCTAACCCTAAAACAAACTAATAAAAATCCATGGTACATGTTACTTCTCTAACACTCAAACAAGACCAAGGTGAAAGTTTGAAAAAATATATTCATCTCTTTGTATATAGATGTCACAACGACAAACAACTATCAACCGCAATGGTCCTGACTTGGTACAGGCATTTCAAAAGAAATAGTGGGTTAAACCGGTTTTATGGCATGCCAAACCTCCCCTTCCATTGGCGTAGTGTCCGGAAGCAACTCAATAGCAATTGTTATTGAAAGGTCATAGACAGTTAAAAGAAATGATCATCCCAGTTCTAAGTAAAACAGAATCTTTAATCAGAGTTCGGACCGAAACTTCAATATTGTATTTATGTTAAGTGATTTGGTAAGCCCGAGACGATTATCCATAAGATGTGGAATTAAAAAAATGTATAACTTCCAAGAGCGGTAAATACAGGTTTTGCAAATATCATCACACCCTCTATATGAAGATGTTTATGGTCATTTGCTTTCTCCTTTTTAATCGTTTTAGTTATTTTACGAAAGTGTCTTTTACACTCATGCAATTTCAAAATTATCTGATATTTATAATTTCAATGTGTTTGACACATTGGAAGCAAAACTCCACACTTAACTTCCGAAGTTTCTTCACTAAATTGATTTAAAGGCATGAAATTTGAATTACTGCATTATAAGATATTGACAAAAATATCTTACAGGATATCAGATTCATCCTGATTCCATTATTGTTAACTTTTTATTGAAAAACAGATTCCATTTATGTTTTAAAACCAGTTCCAAATGGAGTGCAACTTTAAGTGCGCATACCATTAGAGGTATGAAAAATATTAGTGTAAGATGATTGTTTGAGAAACAAATATGTTGTAAATACTTCTTTGATAATGAAACGATAAAGGATTGACAATATTGTACGGTTTTTATCCCTATTTCAATAAAACGAAGGCAATGAACTGTTTATTTGCACATTCTTTCAGCCTTTTGATGCATTTCTTTATTTCTTTTTCATTTTGTTTGATCTTAATTTAATTAAAATCTAAATATAACAAGAATCGGATGTCATTCCCGGTTTTCATAGGAATTCACACTATGAGTGCCTTAGTTCTTTATGTTGTCTTTTTATTTCCGTGCATTGTAGCTGTCTCACGTCCTTGTTTTGTCTTTGTTTTTTCTGTTGCCGTTTTTGCTATGTCTTTGGATTTCGAATTTTGTAATCATCACTTGCCCTGTTCCTTTGGTATTATACTGCCGTCGTTTTGTCACATACAATGACTGAGAATAATAATCATTAACAAAAATCTCAAACAAACTATTTTTTCTATCATTTACTTAAACTAAGGAACTGTTTAATTCTTACACCCAACTTTAATTTGTTGTTCTGTCCGTTGGCAAACATCAATATATATAACGAAAATGACAACAATGAAGGGATATGGAGTAGATGCAGATGAGACAAAATCTCTCCAATTACAAGGTAAAAAGCAATGGAACAACGCTTTTATTGTTGTTCTTCATCTTGCAGTAACCATTAGGCCTTCAAACAATGAGTATTACTGATATCTCATGGTAAATTCCAGACGGCCCCTAGCACCGGTTTGAGCGGAATTCATTGCTAATTGCTGAGCAACGCTACATCCATGTCTTTTTTTCCTTTTATTCACGGATGCAGAATCGTCGACAAACATAAACTTAACTGGTAAAGTGTTCTTACAATCGCCATTTCCCGACAAAAAGACAAAAAGACTAGTAGAAGACGATCACAATATCTAAATAACCACAGGGCACTCATCGAGCCAATTGTTAAAAAAACTTTGCATAATATTATCATGAGACGTGGGCACAATAAACAGGTGGTCAGAGAAACAATTTTAAATTACAAAAAAAAAAAAAAAAAATTGAAAAGCCAAAATTTGAAAGAACGATAGTGCATCCATATGGGAAATTCTCTCAAGAACAAGTACACCATAATTGAAGTGTATATAGAGCATACCTCTCTCTCATTGGGAATTTTTCAGACTCCACACTGCAGGGGAGACAAACTCCCGTCTAAAATTAACTATGAAGGGATATGAAGTAAATGCAAATGGACAAAATCTCTACTAAATGAAGTAAATGTAAATGATACAAAATCTCTACTATTACATGGTAAAACCATGGAACAAGGCTTTTATTGCTGTTCTTCACACTACAGTCACCAGTAGGCCTTCAGCAATGAGCATTACTAATACCTCATAGCAAGTTCAACACGGCCCCTAGCATCGGTTTGAGCGGAATTTATATTTATTTTCTTCGATAATTATCGTACAGTTACGAAGCTGCCTTGGCCGTCATGTTCAGCGTATTTGGTGAAAATAACACTTTTTTAATACACCCATCACACTAGGCCACTATCGCACTACGACTGAGAGAAAAAAAAGATCGGGGCAGTCATAGTGAGGTCGCAGTAGGCTCGTAGAAAGTCATAGCGTAGTGTGACACAGGCATAATGACTTGTATTGCTTTGATTAATTTAAAGTAGAGGAAGTTCTTTTTTTATCAGGAATCAATTAATGCTCACATAGAAATGACTTCCGAAGGTCGAGAAAAAAGGTACTCAAAATTAAAAAAGGCAGATAGTCAATATCAATTAAAGCTTGAAATGAAATTGCTACAGTGAATCTAGGGATCAATTATTGGTTATTGGCTTTACATGCTGTCAGGCTCAAATTCGTCAATTAAACTTTTCTACAGAGTTTTTGTTACCTCGCAAGCTTGACATTCTTTGCTTTGAAAAAAAATGTAACAGCAATTGAAAATTATTTCTTTTTAGAGTGACAAACAATAACCGAAAGTATCAACAGAATGATAAATGTGTATTTAGCCCTAGAAAACGTCAAAAAATTAAAGAACTATCAAAAATGCTTTTATGTTTAGTTAGTTGGTGAATTTTCCCTATGATAAAAACTTTCAGTCATTGTAAGTCTTTCTTGATTCTTTTTTTCTTCAATAATGCTGTAATTTTGATAACCAACTTAATCAATGTAGCTTTGCTATCTAAAAAACATTTATTCTTACATATTTCAGCTATATAAATCAATTGCCTTTTCGTAAAACATACAAAACTTAAACATTCACGAAACTAACATCTTTGATATATGTACAATATTCTCAGATAAAAAAAATCCTATCTGAAAAATGTTAGAGTGGGTTCACAGACAAGCCATAAACTTCCTAAGTGAAAGAACGGAGTGAGAAACGGACAATTGGGAAGCTGAACATAGAAAAAACGTTGATATACTAACCTGGACTCTTCATCTTGTTGGATTTTACATTTGAAAAACAAATGTTCTAGAAGAAAGATTAGTAACATATTACATATTAATGGAAGCTATTAAATTAAATTCAAGATACCAATGAAAAGGGAAATTCAAAAAATATTTCTAAAAGTGTTTAATGAACATAGATGCCTCCTGAATTTCCATTTCGTAAATCAAATTAGAAGTACCAGTAATGTAATTTAAATATGTACATGTAGGTTTCCTTTTATCTTCCTTTCATTAATGTAACCTTTTTTCCCTAGTTATACGACTGCATTTACGAAACAAAAAAAAAATTATTATTTTCATTTGTTTTGCCAATTTCAGTTATAACAATTTTCATTATTGAACAATAGGAAAGTAAATGGCCATATTAATTGTGAAGAAAATGACCGTTGATGGTGGTTGATAATTATCACAGGTGGTTCTTCATTAAATTGTGCAAAGAACGATCGCTGATGTGGAAGCGGTATGTGAACTAAAGTGTGAACAATAAATTCAAAAGTGATCACATGGAATAGGTTATTTCTGTCAAGGACACTTACGGATGATGATGACTTTTTGTGTGCTAATTGCAGCGAAAATACTTGCTCTATTTCATATGATGTCGTGAAAACAGGAACGCAGATTGATGGTTGATTAACTGAAAATTTCATATAATGGGGGTTTATTCTTTTAGAAATAAGCAAAAAAACCATGAGAGAAGCACAATACTGTTTGTGATGTTGGTGTTCTTTTGATCTGCAAGTGGTGATGTACAAATAAATGCCCAAGACAAAAAGAAATAACAATATAGAAAAGAACAAATACAGTTAAATGAGACATACGTTTTCGAAATTGTACTTCGGTTTTTTTGTTATTCAAACATATCAAAAGAACTTAATCAATTTTTTATGCACAGAGTATTCATGATAAAAGTGTTTCTTTTGGGTAAGTAATGGACATCGTCATACATCATACATAAGTACTTCCTTAACTGCTGTATTACAAGCGATGTTCTCTAAACTTTGACTTTACTTAGCAAAGTTTGCATCTCTGAATATATATAATCTTGATTTATAAGCAATGAAGGGATATGGAGTAAAAGCACCGGTTTTAGCGGAATTCATTGCTGGATGTCGGGCAATGCTACATCCATGTTTATCATGTCATGGATGCGGGATCGTCAACAAACATAAAATCAACTGGTAAAGTTTTCTGTCATCCTTGGCCCGACAAAAAGATCAATAGAAGACAAACACAACGTTTAAACAACCGCAGGGCACTCATCGAGTCAATAGTAAGAAAACTTGGCATAATAAAATTATGAAATGTGGGCACAATAATTAGGTGGTCAGAATATTAATTTTGAAACACACAAAAAATAAAATGCCAAAATATGAAATTATGATAGTGTATCCATATGAGAAATTCTCTCAGTAACAAGTTCACTATAATTGAAATGTATAAAGAGCATACATCTATCGCACGGGGAATCTTTTTACGGACTCCACACTGCAGGAGAGACAAACTCCAGTCTAAAATAAGCAATGAAGGGATATGGAGTAAAAGCAAATGAGACAAAATCTCCACAAATACGTGGGAAAATCAAGCAATGGAACAACGCTTTTATTGTTGTTCTTCATCTTGAAGTCACCATGAGGCCTTCAACAATGAGCTATGCTCATACCTCATAGTAAGTTCAAGACGGCCCCTAGAACCGGTTTGAGTGGAATTCATTGCTGGATGTCGAGCAACGCTACATCCATGTTTATCATGTCAGGGATGCGGGATCGTCAACAAACATAAAATCAACTGGCAAAGTTTTCTTACTAATCTCTTCTAAATGAGCTTTTGGGTGATTTTCCATTTATAGTATTATTGCCAGAAGAAATCACGGTACAACATCTTGAACATAGCAATTACACAAATTACATAAATACAACTACAATTACACTTACAATATCTTTATTCTCTAAAACATAGTTACAGAGAAATGAACGTATTATATCAAATACAATATAATATTTACAGCATGTGTGGAAAAAATAGATTATCCATATCCTTTCGTAAAATAATTAGTTTTTACATGTCATAACCAGGAGGATAGACTTTCACAATGAATGTGTAATTATATTAATTAATTTGCATAATTTAAGCAAAACATCTTTTTTTTCAGAAGTAAGCAATGCATTAAATTTGAGAGCAGTGGCATTCTTAAAACAGTATGATGGTAAAAATCGTTGCCTTTCTTTTTTGAAATACGAACAAGACAAAATATAGTGAAACTCGTCACCGATGTCGGCAGAGCTACAAAGATGACACAACCTACGGTTTCTATCGATGTTCTGCCATCTCCCCGTTTCTACGGACAATCGGTGACTTCCACATCTAAATTTACAAAGTGTCAGTGAATAATGAAGAGGTAAAATTGATAAATACTTTCCAAAAACAAAGTTAGTTTTAAAAATTCTGTAACACAGTCCTTTTGAAGATAAATGCATATTTGAAAACCAATCTTGTCTAAACTGATCTTTTAATCTTAGTTCAATACTGTTGACAAGCCATTAAGTTGCTGACGCATCTTGATTATTCCAAATACTGGAAAAACCAGAATCATCAAAGATATTTCTGACAAAATTTAGCCAACTATTTTCAATTCCATAACTGGCATAATTAACATATATTAATTTATACAACAAATACGGTATTTTATTTTCAGGGCCATTTAGAATACGATACCAAAACTTCACCATGTTAATTCTTATTCTCAGAGTTATTTGGAATCACCCCAAATCACCATATACAATAAAATTAGGTGTAGATTGTTTCAGTCGTAAAACATGTTTACAAAATCGTAAATGCCCACGTTCTAGTATGGTAATATTTTCAAACCCCAAACTTCAGAACCGTAAAGCAATACAGGTACTACCGTTTTGTCAAACATTTCAAATTGACATTGTATAGATAACTAATTACGTCTACATTTTTAATTAAATTTATAAATCGCCGTAATACCCTTTTCCTGAAGATATTTTTGGTAGAAAGAAAACATCCACTTTTTGAGAATATCACTCCTAAATGATTGTAATTTTTCACAATTTCTATTTCTTCATTTTTGATATAAAATTTACAATTGTTTGTTAATCTCCCCTTCTTAAAAACAATAACCTTCGTTTTATTTGCATTAATTTTTAATTTCCACTTATCAAAATATCCTGAAAATTTATCTAATAAAAATTGTAAAACTTTCTGCAAATAAAATTGTGTCGTCTTCAGATATACTGAGAGGTGGTTTTCAAGATCAAAACTTTAAGAGTCTACACCTTTAACATTAGCTTTTTCTAGAAAATCCTTTAAGTCATTTAACTATAAGATAAAAAGAGAGGGAGATAAATTTTCCCCTTGTTGAACTCCGATTTCACATGCAAAAATGTCAGAAAATGTATTATTGTGTACAACACGGGATTTCATCAATATTCTGTATGATTCTCATAAATTTACCATCTATATTATTTTCAAAGAGTTTGTAAAATAAGGATGGTCTATGGACAAAGTCAAAGGCCTTTTCAAAATTGATGAAGGTGCAGTAAAGAGTTTTCTTTTAAAAAAAATGAATTAATAATATTATAGAAACAGTGAAATATAAAAAATATATTTTCCGGGTATTCCATTTTGGAACACTGTGTAATTATATTTATTCAGCCACCCCTTTACGAGATTTAGGGATTCGCACTTTTTGGGGGGTAATTGGGAAACATGTTGTTGTTCCTTATAGGTGGTATTCAATAATTTTTTTCTGAAGAGACCATGTATTTTTTTTCATTTAACATTCCATTTATTTTTTTTTACGAAACTTTGTTTTTTTATTATTTTATCTCAAATAACGTCTAATTAATAAGTCTTTTTATGAGAGACATGTAATTGTATGTCTCTGATTTAATAAAGGCATCTCAAAAACATAATTACAGTAAAGTAAATTCTTATTTTTCTCTTATATTTTCTTTCAAATAACAATTTTTAGAAAATCTTATTTGTTTCTATAAATAAGAGCTTAGTTCATTAAATAATGTTGTATACGGTATTTTAATTTTTTTTTATATATTATCCAGGAACACACAAGACTTTGAAATAGCCAGACCGTACGCGTATGGTCCGACCGTATGGGTATTTCGAAAAAGTACTCATATGGTCCGGACCGTACGCGTATGGTCCAAATACGCGTATGGTCTGGAACAGTAACAAGTCATGCAATTTATTTCTATTAATATTATTTCTATAATTTGGACTTTCTCCATTTTTCCATTTTCTAATGCCACCACCATTTTGCTGTTCAGCAGTATATACATTATTATTATCATCAATAATAATACAATGCGAGAATGTGCCTAGAAATTCTGGTTAACTAATATAAATCAGTTAATTAAACAATGTTAATTACAAAAACAATAAATATAATTGCCTTTCATAAGAGTAAACTATAAAAAGTTTCTGCCAGTTGTTTTTCCACATTGACTGAATGATGATTATAATTTGAAAAAAAAAATCATAAAACATGATTGTCCATTGTCCATAAAATGAATGCTGATGATCATACTTGTTGTTACATTCATCTTTTATCTCATCTTTATTTTATTTATTTATTTTTTGTTTAGAAAAATAAGTATAAAGTATTTACACTTGATTGTGTGCATGGAATAAAAGGTTAAGATAATTGTCCCATAATTTCGTCAATCAAAATGAAAGGATATGGCGCAAATGGACATAAGACAAAAACTCTATAAATAATTGGTAAAAACAAACAATGGAACAACACCTTTATTGTTCTCATATTGAAGTCACTATTAAGCCGTCAACAACTGGACTTCAAAACGGCCACGGTTTGAACGAAATTCGTTGCTAGATGTCACGAAGTACTTTACATCCCACAAAAAAAAGATGATAGAAATACTAGTAAATATGATGGGAATTTAAATTTCGATTAAAGATCATTGGGCGTTGCTTATTTCTGCTAATGAATACAGGGACAGTTGCTATCGTTGTTTACGTTTGTCTTTTGTCTTTTATTGGCGTTTTTACTGTGTAGTTTCAAGGACAATAGTGATATGTTTATTGTGATTTTCGGTCATTGTGGATGTTTTCTGTTATCTTTTGTTTTGCAACAGTATATGCGACAAAATATAAGAGTTCTTGTTACAAGGGAACAAGTTTTGATGTAAACTTATAAAAAGATGTTGTACATCCCAACAATTGTCTTTTGTGACGATACAGAAAAGGTTAAACAATTGTATTTATTTTTAAATTACCATTCTCTCTCCTGGAGTCTTTGTTGAGGATATTTATCTGAAAACGGAAGCGATTTTATGAAATTTCATAGGAACAAAACATATTAAGGACCAAAACACTACATTCAAAACCAGCAGCTCTTAATAAGCATCATTAAAAAATTACAATTTTCCACTCCCGGTAATTTTTTTCTTTGCATTTACCAATTCTATTGCGAGCTATAAAGGAAAAAACTGGTTCAAAATTATTTTGTAGTTGCATCGCTTAAAATTGCCGTGCACCTACATGCATTCATGAATCTATATAAAACTCTGCAGATTTTGTAATTTAATTACAGCACTTAACTTGCGTCTTCATGCACTATGTCATCATTTTGCATTTGTGTAAGGAATTTTGATAAATCATTAAACTTTGCTTACGAAATTCTCCGTTGGAGTTCCCTTATAACAAACGCGTTCATAACTTTCAATTTTGATTAAACATGATATGTTAGTGTATGTCTTTGGTAACCGGGACGAAGCACCAGTTAAACAGACTTAGTATAAACATTTAGCTTTTGAGTGATAAATAACAAAATGTCGAAGTTACTGTTAATTCATTTTCTGCATATGCGCATTTTAACAACTCATGTCTCAGCACTGATGAGTTGCTCTATTAAAACATACAAAACCAGGGAAACTGTCTTCAGCCAAACAATCTTCCAAGTGTCATGAAATCAAAAAGTCAGACAAAGTGGCATTAATTGTAAATTTGTAATTCTGTACCCTGACCTTTTTAAAAAGATTCCAGGTGAGTTCTATCTAGAACTTGATTGGAATAGTTAATTAATGTGTCAGTTTGAAGCTAAGATTGGCATGACCCTATCTTACATTTCATCTCAGAAGACAGATGAGGGATTGTATTTTCTATTAAGACCAACCATGAATTAGAATGTTAATGATTATGAACATATTGTTCATTACAAAATTAATCAAATTTTGACCATGTATTGAATAATTATATGCAAAAGGACAGAAAAAGCTATCTTAATCAAAATGGCGACACACTGCCAATAGTTGTGTCAGATATACAACACCGATGTCATGGACATTATGTAAAACAGACAAGATTTAAACTTTTCATTGTTTGGACTGTGTTCTGTTGTCGGCTAGAACACGGAATGGAATTCGGTTTTGAAAATTAATGATATTATCCATACAGATTTGTTAAAAATTAATTTATCATGATTAAGATTGGCAATTTATGATTAAGATAATGCTCTTTTAAAATGTATGCAAGATACAGAATGCATTTTCATCATAAGCATGACTAAAGATTAATCTTGTTTTCACAATCGGACCTAATTTCTGCATCTATGAAGAAGAGACTGGATATTATTTGTATCACATTTTTGTCATAATTGGTTCTACTGACAGGAACATCAATGTTTCTCCAAAGTCAGCAATTTCTGACCTGTAAATTTTTTTTAAGTCCTCCTGCCTATTAGATTCAGATTCAAGATTCAGATTCAATATTTTATTCACGTCTCACCTTTTGTACATAAAATACATATACAATATACTATACAATAACATAAAACATGAAATATATATAAAATACAAAAGCCACTCATTTTAGAGTTGTGAGAGACGATTAAACAAGATATATAAAATAGCTATACAATTTATAAAATAGCAAGAGATCAGAAATAATTAATTACGATATAAAAACTCTGATCGTCTTTTTAAAATAAGCCAACAGGTTTTGGCGGTTATCCTAATTAGACTTTTTTCTGAAAATAAAAATACTAGTTACTGACAATTACTAAAATCATTAAAATTAGGTGTGGATGTAAAAGCTGCATGGAAAAGAGTTTCTCCTAAATCGTTGTATAATGGAGAATCAAATATTACGTGGATCTCGTCTTCAATTACTGCATTTTTTGACCCCTCACAATTCACACTATCTTTACAAAAGAAAAAGAAACAAACTCCGTCTTCAATTTTTAAATTTCCAAACCTTTCCGTTTCTAACCTCAAAGGTGCTACACCACACCTGAACTTGGCAAATGCACTACGATGAGAAAAGGCATAACCATTTTACAATAGTCTTCAACTTGATACAAAAATTTGAATTGGCAGTAGGTACGTAATTTATTTCCCCCACTGCCATTTCTAGCAGAGGGTCTTTAGATACGGAGTCCCTTTTTTGTTCTCTATTTGTTCTCATTCGGCAATTTAAATCTTTTTGTTGTTTATTATCAATATTTTCCCGATATTACTCCCTTCGTTAGATAATAAATTATCAGAGTTATATGTTAAGAATTATTAATAAAGTTGTTTCATTACTATCGACTAAAAGACAAAACCTGACTTTTTTGTCATTATTTCTATACATGTGTGAAACACTACATTGCCATGCTTTTGGAACAACATGTATCATTTTTCGTTTTCAGCCCATCTCTTACTGCAGTAATATATATTAGTAACCTTTATTTCTACGTATAAAATCAAATTTTTATTTTATCAAAAAATCATTTTAAAAGCCATTAAGATAAACAAAATAAGACAATATACCTAGCTGCACCAAATGGGTAATAGGTAACCATAATGTGAATTCTAAAGTAAATTTCAGACTCGAATCAAACACATATCTAGATTATTAAGTCATCAATAAAAACAATTAAAATTTGACACAAGCACCTGCCAAAAGAATTCTTTTGTCAATATTTCTTGATAATTTTGAGCCAAAATGGAATGTTTTACAGTGCATGGTATTGGCTTATTGCACCAAATTAAGAAACTGACATTAATTTTTTGCTTAGTACATCTGCTTGTGCTGACATTTTGTCCCTGGGGAGGATCAACGTGCATTAATCAATGCTTATCGTATTATATCATCGCAGATAAAATGCACTTGACGTTTAAATAAGAAACGAAATAACTGCTGACATACAATGTATTCGAAAGTAAATGAAATCAACAAACTAGAACAATATTAAATAAAGGTGACCATTTGATGGAGACGAAATAGTGGAAGAATAAAGGGAACTCGCTTCTAAAGTGCCAATAACGTCATTTGATGGAGACGAAATAGTGGAAGAATAAAGGGAACTCGCTTCTAAAGTGCCAATAACGTCATATCCCTTAAATTTACATTACTTAATATTCTTATCAAACCAATTCTAGAGTTATTGATCAAACTTCAGGTTTAAATGTGGTTAAGATGCCTCTGTCATCGCTAACGGATCTAGCTTATCTTATATCCCCAAATGAACTCGAAATTAAAGAGACCACTGATACACCATCATCAGCATCATACCTGGACCTATACCTATGGACGTCTGAAAACAAAACTTTACGACAAGCGTGATGATTTCATCTTTCCAACAGTGAACTTCCCGTTTTTTAGAAGCCAATATTCCCACATCTCCGGCATATGGCATATATTCACAACACTTTCGCTATTGTCGTGCTTGTAGTTTGTCAACAGAGCGAAATTACTGTCTCAAAAACTTATACATCAAAGGTATGTTCAGTCACTGTTGTAATCGTCACTACAAAAGTTTTACGGTCGTCACCACGATTTGACAGACCTTTACAATGTTTCTATTTCACAAATGAGAACAGATATTTTTGGGTAGATCAAGAGTTTGTTACCGGGCTGACTGACACCGACTGTGACAAAACTGGACTTTTCATTGATAGTGTAACGGGTGCCACGCATGGAGCAGATCATGCTTACCCCTCCGTATGATATCTCAGTTTTTACAGGGATTCACACTGCTAGTGCTTGAGTTTTGTGACTTTCTTGTTCATTTTTGTTTATTTGTTTTGTCTTTGTCATGCTGTCTCATTTCGTGTTGGCTGTGAAAGCCGTAATTTTGGATTAATGATTTTAGAATTCCCCCTTTCTTCGTTCTTGCTTCGGTATTCGTTTGCCGATGTATTAGCTGTAATGAAGTAGATGTCCTAACCTTACAGATGTTATCCTATAAGAGAAACACACCGAATTCACTAACAAGATCTTATTGCTATTTCATCTGCATTTACTTTGTTAATATCATACTGGTTTAAAATGTTATGCTTCATGCCACTAAAAGTGAGGAAAATGTCAAAGGCAGAGGGGATGTTACTGCTCGGGACAGGAAGATGCACAACAAGAAATTCAAAACCATTACGTTTTTAATAAATTTCATTTCGAAGCCCTTCATCTTTCTTGAATAAGAAGTAAATCAGAATATGAAGCTGACCTTTTAGTTTCTGTTTCAAATAAAATTGCCAGTTGACTAGGATATACAAGAGGCTGACAATATTGTCGCCTACATAATAGTCTTTTTACAGTTTTCTATATAATTTAATTTCATTATCAAAACGTGATTTTAAATTATGAAGAATGTTAGAAGTCAGTTCTTATATAAACCTGCGTATTGTATTGCACAAACAATCATTATCTAATTCACCTTGTACCAAGTGTTCTTGCATATCATTGTATAACACCAGCAAAGCGTTTCATGGGTAGTTTTAAACTTATAAATATTTAAAATTAGAACTTGTGTTCTTTATGTAGTATTATTATTGTCCCTTATATAGCAAAATTCGGGTACTTTTGTGGCAAGAGTGCCACTCAGTTGCGGTACATGCATATGTAAAGCTGTGATATTACATGCTAGTAGTGTTTGCAACTTAAAAACTTTGGAAGCTGTCTTTTCTGTCACTTGGTTAAAAGTCATCAATATGGCAGCGAAGGAATCGGAAACTGATATCTGGTCGGAACAATGGAAAAATAAGCTGGAACGCATACCTTGTCCAGTTTATAAAGGTATACCATTTCCATCTTTTCTTCCACTACGTGAGGATTGTACAAAACGAATGGAGGACATATATAACTTCAAATCGAGGGAGGATGATATCATTATATGTACATATCCCAAGTCTGGTAAGTTATTTGGATTTCGTTTTATGACCTCATTCTTTTTTATATGTACTTTTATAGTCTTTTACTCGAAGTGAGCCAAAAAGCTGAACTTGTCTGATTTCTTTCAGAATGTTCGTCCCTGTTAACAGTAATAATTAGTTTATTCTTGTTCTTGAATGCGTTTTTCGAAAAATACCGAGACATTCAGAATTCCATTTCGACCGTTGTGGTTTGAAAATAATTGTGGCAAGTGTAGATCTGGTAGAAATGATAATCAAATTGGAAATGCAAATAAACCATAATACACTGTTTTATGTCATACAATGTTTTATGTTGGTATTCTCCAACCCAGTAGTCCAATAATTCGGTGCTAGCCTGAAAACCGATTTTATTTGAAAAGTAACAGTTTCTAAATAAATTATGCTTGAGTTTAAAACTAGGGAATTTCTCATGCAAGGCTCTGTCCTTAGCCGATTTTGGCTTTCACTTAAAATCATTTTGATGATTTGTTCTCTTTCAGCATTGATACATTTCTGGATTTCTGAATTTCCAATGTTTTGATTTTATCTGCACTGATGAGACATGCGTTTTAGAATATGTCATATGCAGATAGTAAATTGGAGTAACTTCGGTATTTTGTTATTCATCCTGTATTTGTAGAGACTTTGTCTAATGTGCATTTACTCCTTATCCGTGCATTGTTTACTATGATACATTACAATGTTCCATATTAACCAAATTAGAATTATGCTCTATTCCTTTTTTGAGATTTTTTTTTCATTTCAGTGATGTTTTTGTAAGTCCATATTACCAAAACAGACCTTGAATATAGATTTTTCTTCATACATTCATATACCTTTTATTCCGTAGTACAATATATAAAAAGGGCCCATAAAATCTGCCTTGCCCATTTTTACCAAACGTATCCCCATTTTGATGTTCTATTCGATTGATACAGACTCAAACAAATGATTCTAAGTTACACGGTCATTTTTGGTAAAATAGACTAGAACAAATATTCTTGGTACAAAACAACTCTATTCCCATGTTCTATAGGGTACACATGTGTTATAAGAGGTCAAAAAGATGTCAGGGTGATAAAATAAAATCGCTATGTTCATTATTTGTTTAGGTCTCATAAACTAGAGAATAGGGAAAAGTTTATAAATGCTAATCTTGATATTAGGAATATTTAATATATTTTACGAAAGGATACGGAGTAAATGGACATGAGACAACACATATGTTAACTCCAACTGCAATATTTTTAACGAGCTGTATGGCTATTTCGGAAATTAATTCCTCATCACCAGCACTAGAATCCAAACAAAGGAAATCCATATTCAAATAAATGTTTAAAATGCATAAAACCAAACGAAATCCGAATGATCAGTAATATCAAATATAGCAAAGGACAAAACTACGTTGGAGGGAGCTTTTTCTTTGGTATCTATGGAGTAAAGCTGATTTGTCGGATATGGAAAAATCTCTACCTTCATCTTTTATTTTGGATTTTTTGGCATAAGAAGTAGTTTGGATTAAATATCTCAATTGTGAAATTTTGTGAAATAATGAATAAAAATTTTTCTCGTTTTTGGTATGAATTAGACTTTGATTTTTGCAAATACTACTCATTGTTCCTTTGATATTCTACTGCCGTTGTTTTATTTAGGGACACATTGGACCAGTGAGATATTAATGATGTTATTAGAAGATAAGGATGAGCTACTTAATACAAGTAAAATAGACGTGATGTTGGAAGCATCAACGAAATTTGAGGATCTACAAAATATGACTAAAAAGAGAATTTTGGATTCTCACCTCCTTCCAAGTATGCTTCCGAAAGAGCACGTAGACAATAAGTACAAAATAATTCATATCGCCAGAAATCCAAAAGATGTATGTGTTTCTTTTTATCATCACTCGAGGAAGAACATTGTCACTGATTTTCTAGGTGGTTCCTGGGATGTGTGGGTAGAAAAATTCATATCTGGGGATGGTAAGCTACTATATTTGAAACGTAATAAAACTGATACGTGCACATTTTTAACACTGCAATACAAAAAAGGTTTGACATTTAAGAGTAGATTGACTCTATATCTTCTGGTAAGCCATCATCAGAATAACTCCTTTCTGAATTGATGGACGAACAATGGTGATTTTTATGGAGGCTCACTCCTGATATTGTTTATATCAAGGATTTCTTTAAACCTATTTAAATTGATAAAGCATTGTACACTAAATGAAATGGTAAAAAGAAATATATAGGTCCGTGTGCTTTTTACGGAGATACAAGACATTGAAAAAATTTGGCTGGAAATGGATTTCTCTGGATTTTCCCTTTATGTAACATTAGGGCTATTTTTGTGCCAAAAAGCTAGGAACTTCTATCAAGAATTTTATGAAAAGTTGTGAGGTGTCTTAAGTTTACCTATAGAAGGCATTCATAAAATAAAAAGTGGGGTCCGTGTGCAAAATTTTTTAAGCCATTGAATTGGAGAAACCTAGAGGAGTTCCGAATTCTGACACAAATTCAAAAATGTGATGAGTGAGCTTCTTTAAGATAGAGAACAACAAGAAAGGCGTTGTTCTATTGCTTTTTGTTACCACAAGTACATGTGTATGTTTTTGTAAATATTTTGTCTCATGTGCATTTATTCCATATCCCTTCATTACTTATCAAAATTAGAAGTAAGTTCTTGCTCAAAGCTCTATTCTGATTTTTTTTCATATTTTTACATCTTACACGTTTGGTTTTGAAAAATGTTTGTATAGATAGTATATGCTGTCAAATAACCTTCTGCAAATACAAAATTTATACACCTTCGCATTTAAGATTTTTTTGTAGTAAATTCACAATTTAGTTTAAAGATATTTGTATTACTGAAAAAATCCTTAATGGGTCACATAATATATGGAAAAAGGGTAACTTTTGGGTACTCTAATCACAAAACTGTACGGTAAAAATGTTGGAAATTGCTTAAAGCTGTCAATTATTGCCTTAAAGTCATTTGTGCTCTTTTAGCTTTTAAATATGTGGACATCGAACTGTTTGATTTTATCTGCACTAAAGTTGTCGAAGTAGTCATCAGAAGTAAGATTTACTGTAAAGTAGTTTGTTGATCATGAACCATTTTTCGGCCCTAAAATTAGAAATATTCAAACATTTATATATTCTAAATATTTATAGGTACAATGCAATTGTTTGTTTACAAAAGTTCAGGCCAGTTGTGTACATGTGCTAATTCCTGACGTCATAAGTCTGGCTAAATTCCAAAAACATGGAAAATCACACAATTTTTGAAGATTGTTTTCGTTTAAATTAGTAATGCCCACATTCTTGTTCATTCACAATAATTAAATGGTCTCATGTTCACTTACTCCATATCCTTTCGTAATATACATGTATAATGTAACAAGCGAATATATACAGCATATTTAAAACATAAGGTTACTACACGGATGTGGACGCTAACTACTATGAAAGTTAAAAAATGGATAAAATAATGGAAATTTTACAAATTTCCTTGCAAACTACTGTAACAGTAATATCATGTTGTTAAAAACAGTCGACCGAATCAAATGAATATGGCATTACGCTTTATACAAAGGGTTATAAATCTAATCTAACGTGTTGGTATCTTTTCCATATTATGTAAATAAATTTGTTGCAATAAAGATAATCGCAGTAATATCAGGAGTAACTATTATTAACAGACCCTCAGACTTTAATAATTGATATGTACATAAATGTTGTGTTTTATTCTTTATACAATAGTGCCATTTGGGTCGTGGTTTCATTACATGAAAGAATTCGAGAAATTTCAGAAAGATCATCCACAGTTCTTGCTTTTATATTATGAAGATCTCCACAAGGTATGAGTCTTAATCTTGTATTGTTGATAGATGTTCTTTATAGGTAGATTTGTCTAATTTTTTGTTTGTTAAGGACGGGTTAATGCCTTTAAACATATCTGAAATTTGGCTAAAAACAAAATTACCGAACATAATTGTCAAGAGTCAAAGTCCATGAAGCAAAAAGGTAAAGCAGATGTAAACTACAACAAAAATTGTCGACCGCAATGGTCCTGAGTTGATACAAGCATTTCAAAAGAAACGGTGGGTTAAACCGGTTTTATGACCCGGCAAACCTCCCCTTCCATTGCGGTAGTGTCCGGTAGGAACTCAACAGCTGTTGCCATTGAAAGATCGTAGACAATTTGAAGAAATTATCATCCCAGTATTTAGTAAAAAAGAATCTTGAATCAGAGTCAGAATCGGAGAAACTTCAACTTTTTCCACAGGAAACTGATATCTATGAAAAAAAGAACTTTTTGTAATGATTGCATGAGACGCTTTTTTGAAGTCTTGATTAATAAGGCGGTCACGATGGTAACTACATGTATGTCTAATGACAAAGTGTGTATAATTGGTGCTATCTCTCGCGACACGTTAAATGTCATTTAAACAGATTAATGGGACAAAATCCATCTAGTAAATGGTACCGATACAAATAGTCGAAATAATGTAAGGTTAAAACGAAAAGCATGGAACAACCACGTGGGAACAATTGCATAGAACTATAGACATCTGGTGGTCTATGTCCTATACATTTAAAAACGGTGTTTAGTTCGTTAATGCAAGTAATTATATTAGCATCTACACAAAATTCATTCACGTTGACTTACAATGTCCTCTTAATCGATTGACATTCTTCAAATGCTCCAGCAACATTCATCAATTGTGGGAATCCCCGAAAAGGAGCAGGAAATTTCCTACCAATTACAGTCTTGTACACAATTCCTAGCGAGAATATTTCGGCAGCGGGTTTCCAAAGTTTATATTCAAGTTTCACTGACGAGATTTAGATCATCGAAATGGGCCTTATCTGCAACATTAGAATTGAAATGCATTTTTGTGTGTCACTTAAATTGTAATGATCACATTACTCAGTGGAAAGATGATCTTGATAATATTATATCCTGAAACTCTAACTCAGTTGGTATTTGACTTAAGACAGTCATAAATTATTTTTCTATTAATGAAGGAAAGATGACTGGAAACACTTACAATGGCCGAACATTACATGTCACAATCAACCAAAACTGCACAAGAAAAACAATTAAATAACAAAAGACAAACATAGATAACGATAGGAACCCCCATAACCATTACACGGTTATCTTAAGGAAATATAACATTTCCAAGTTTGTTGCTGTTTTAGACGTTATATATACATTAGTAAAATGTCAACTGTTAAAGAGAAACCATATAAATCCACAAAAATAACTTACCGAGTTTTTATGCCCCCAGATCGAAGATCGGGGGCATATTGATTTTGTCCTGTCTGTCTGTGTGTTTATCTGTCTTTCCGAAACTTTAACCTTGGCTCTAACTTTTGCACTATTAAAGACAGACTTATCATATTTGGCAAGTATATAGATCTAGTCAAGAGGGACATAAGTATGCCCCAAAAATAGATCAGGTCAAAGATCAAGGTCACAGAGGTCAAAAGTTAACTCTTAAGATAACTCCAACCAAAATATTGAGATTCCATTTTCAGACTTATTTAACTATTACAAGTTGTGCTGGAGGCATATGTAGCGTCTTGTTCAATTTAATGTTTGGTATTTTTTTCTATTTCACGAAATGATATGGAGCAAATGAACATGAGACCATAACACATATGTTAACTCCAACTGCAATAATTATGGAACGTACTAAGCGAGGTAACTCTATTCATTTTTTGTCAAGTGCATGAATCTAATGAAAGTTTTAGATGTAGAATTTTTCAGGTTTAAAATGAAAAATCCAAATCAACTTAGTTTTATTTGGATTAGGCTCAACTTGATCGGATCTATGAAGTGTTATGTCTATGGTGTTATAGAGGAAATTGGACTTTGTCCTACCAATAGCACATATATGATTTATCGTCGAAAAGGTTTGCTAATGGTCTAATGCCATCCTACTAATTATAGAGATGTACAAATGATGATGCATAAAATTTTCTATTGATTGTGTGAATACTTCTTCTTTCTAGGATTTTGATGGTTCTGTCAAAAAGATTGCTAATTTTGTCGGTAAAAATCCGACTCAAAAGAAGATAGACATTTTAAGAAAAGTTACATCTTTTGACAATATGGCGAAAAATAAGGTAGATTTTTCTAAAAAGGTTACACCAGATGGAAAAGGATTTATCTTTAGAAAAGGTAATAAGACACTAATATCAATGAAATAATATTTTTGAAACAAATTCAAAATTATTTGTTTTAAACCAATTTTTTGTATTTAAATGCGTACATTAAGGACACCAGCTAAATCAAAAACACAGAATATCTATCAAACCAATTAGAAAGTAGCCATGTAAAAGAGCTAACATTAACAACTGTCTAAAAGATTGTTATAAAGTGAAGCAAAGACAAGAAGGAGACGTAAAAATGAAGCAAAGCGTTATGACCTTGACTGACTTTTCTTGTCGAGGGCCTTCTGCAATTCTGTGGTTCAAAGTTTCATTACTTCAATATAAAGGTCGCCTTGACATAATTATGAAAATGAAAAAAAAATTGCAATACTGAATTACACTTTAAACTTCAGCATTGATTATAAAAACAATATACTAGCTAGAACAAAATTGAGAAAATATGAACATAAAATGTAGAACAACAATACAAGCGTTCCTTCGCTGCTTGGTTTTGTTTCATGTACATTTACCCAATATCCTCTCAGTTTCTAATTTATAACAAAACAAAACAAAATTCCAATAAAAAGCCAAACAAACACAAAAAAAAAACACAAAAAAACAATAAATAAAAAAATAAACAAAAATAATAAAAAAAACAAAAAAAAACAAAAACAAAAACAAAAAAAAAACAACAAAAAAAAAACAAAAACAAAAAAAAAAGGACCTAAGCTGTATATAAGTCGTGTACATGTTATTATTTTGTACAAGTTATTACTTGTATGAAAATATTGTACAAGTAATAACTTGTATGATGGCATCCTGTAAGATTTGGAATGTCAAGTTTTTGCTTAACAATGTTCTTAAGAAAAATAGTGATAACTTGTACAAGGACATAAATTCAGAGTTACTGTTTAAATTTTGCTTTCCTACTTTTCTGATAATGGGAACTAATATGATTCTTTGGAAGTGAACAACGATAAAAAAGGAGTAGCCTTGCATGGGGTTCTAAAGGGGGAAAGAGGAGGAAAATACATATTGTTTGCTTATCCTATTGGTAATTTTTCTGATGTTTAAAATTATTGACCACGTTTTCTTGGGTCAGGCTTTAAAAATGTTGTAAAGTAATCTCACCAGCTTTAAGTTAATAATTAAAAAAATAATTTACTGAAACTAAAAGGTATAAAACTACAACTTACTTTTTAGTGAGGTACGTTGTAATGTGATTACTACTGAAATCAAACTACAAAAATTGTTGATAGTAATTGAAATGTAAGGATGATCAATATTGAAATCAAATCACGATGAAATAATGAAATTATATAATAATAATAATAATAATTTAATGAACAACCTAGAAATAACATGATATTCACAACGGATGACAGCGGCTATAAGAACACTTCTTTTTATTTTATGACTGGTCTTGATCCCGCATCTGTGAGTAAAATGACATGGTTGTAGTGTTGTTAGATATTCCTTCCAAACTAATAAAAAATGTAGATGTCATGCAAAAACTACCGTATAACAGGTTATTTTGACGGGTACTTAATTTTCGCTTTATTTACAGGTATTGTGATGTTGAAAAATTGCAAAACGCAAAACTATATGAGACCAAATACAGGACATGATAAGGAAACAAAAATATTTCATTACGTGAAAATAAATTATCGAACAATTTTAGAGAAACCACGAAATTTGCGACCCACGAAAGTAACCACTCAGTTATACCGTATGAGGTGTGAGCCACTGATCTTTGTTGAAGGCTTCATGGTGGCTTCAAGATGACAAGCAAAAGTAAAAAACAGGCGGGGTTGCCATGGGAACTAAAATGGGACCTAGTTTCGCTTGTATGTTCGTTGGATACCTTGAGGAAAAGATGTTCGCAGAGTTCAATGAACCGATCCCTGATCTGTACAAAAGATACATTGACGACGTGTTTGGAGCGTCAGCTGACAGTGAAAGGGATCTCAAATCTTTTATTGACTTTGTGCCATCTTACCCTCCGGCCATCAAGTACCTTTTTATCGGTGAGCGAATCGGAACTGTCCTTTTTGGACATAACCTGCAGGGTGTCTGAAGACAAAATCAAACTCCGATCTTCTATAAACCCACTTATGCACACTGCTACTTGAACTATACATCTTGTCATCCGAATTCTTACAAAGACGCTATACCTAAGTCTCAGTTTTTGCGACTGAGGCGTCTATGCAGTGATGACAATGACTTTAAGCAGCATTGTAGCCACATGTCATCATTTTTTCATGAGCGTGGCTACCCCAAAACCGTTATTGACCGGGATTTAGGCTTTGTTTCCTGCAAAGACAGAGAACGGGCTCTTGTACCTAAAACCAAGAGAGACCATGACAGGGTCCCTTTGGTTCTGAATTTTCATCCCCATAACGTCGCCATCAGAAACATTTTGCTTAACAAATTCAAGCAAATAGTCCAGAAGGATCCCCTGATGGGTGAAGTGTTTCCTTCCCCTCCCTTCATGGCATACAGAAGGGGTAAAACCATTTAGTCAGCAGTGCTCTCAAACCAAGAAGAGTTTTTGCCGACTATCGGGGAACAAGAGGATGCAAAATAGCCAGATGTGTTACCCGTCCTTTTGTATTGGAAACTAGTGAAGTACGCGGTCCAGACAATGTATTTACAATTTATAACGGTTTTACCTGTATCACAGAAAATGTTGTTTACGTGATTAATTGTAAGCTGTGTTCAAAACTATATGTTTGGGGAGCCTAGCCGCCGATTTGGTGATTGTTTTGCAGAAGATTTACGTTCTGTTAAATAAATTAGACTGCCCAGTCGGCAATCATTTTTGTCTTCCTGGACATAGCCAACATAATGTATAATTACTCTTGTGTGGAGGGAGTCGTGATCATACATGTATGCTTGAACAGCGAATCGTCCATCGCCTCGGTACAGTACATAACAGAACAGAATAACGTAGATATTGTTTTTATGTTCACCAATCATCAGTTGTTTGTCTTTGAGTTATTTATCAATTGATTTGTAATTTCTACATATACACCTAACGTTAAATTTTTTTCTACCTCGTTCATGTCTTTGATGTTCTTATTACATGGCTTTAGCTGGAGACAACAGAAGTGACGCGTGTTTTGGTCTACGGTGATGTCCTGTTTTTTTTCAAAAGGAGTTAACTCCGAAAATTTGGGCCTTTTTCTATCTTGTACATATATTTTTTAGATTTTAGTTTTATTTCATATTTTTATTTTGTTGTTCTCTATGCACGACAGCTATACTAACGTTCTTATTCTGTCTAATTTATATGACATTAAGCTGTCTTGCAACATATATTTTTAAAAATAAAAGCATTGTCGCATTGCTTGGTTTAGGTTAATTAACTATGCATTTTTTGATATTGCATCATGTACATTTACTTCAAATCTATTCCTTAGATTGAGTCAATGTAATTAATTTGCATAAGCAGTATAATAGCTGATTCCTATAGCTTCAATAAAGACCTACCTAACTGCTTGCCTTTTTGCAAAAAGTCTCGGATATAATAAAAATTTTGGTAATTCAATAGAAGCTATTTGTCACGATAAAGAGAGAATATCTAGGATCTTAATTAATTCAACTTAATTGAAAAAGAGATTATTTACTCCTGGTGCTGCTAGTACACTATACATTTATAACAACATCAAACTTTACTAGTTTACGTGTTACATATGCATTTTTTAATTTCATTATAAAAAATGTATTCAGCAAAACTTTATACCAGGAACTCAAAATTTATATCATTGTACAAGTTATTACTGTTTTTGTTAAGAAAATTGTATAAATAATTACTTGTACATGTTATGACTATACAAGTAATTACTTGTACAATATTCCCATACAAGTAATAACTTGTACAAAATAATATGTACACAGCATATATATTTACGAGCATACAATTAAACCATTTGCTCTTGAATTCTTGATATTGCTAATTTAACACTGACAAGACGTTTAACAAGACAGTAAGTATAATTAATTAATGTAGAAAATGCAAATGAAAGAAAAAAAACTAATTGTAATGAATTCTTTAGTCTTTATGTCTTAGTTGCATTTTGTAATGCGGTTGAAAATCCTATGAAAGTTTTTATAACAATTTGGTTGAATTTTTTTTCAGGTATTGTGGGTGACTGGAAAAATCATTTTTCAGAAGATCAAAACAGAAAATTTGATGAAAAATTCGGGACGGAAATGGAGGGTTCAATGTACAATTTTATATTTGAAATGGATACTGAAAATTTGCATTAAACTTATTTTTTATAAAAACTACATATAAAATGTTGGATACGATGTTTACAATTTTTTAACTTCTTTAGCCCAATAGTAACTTCTTAACCAACGCAGGCGGTAGGTCCACCGCCGAACACCTCTGACCACTTAAAACCATAAAATGACCACTAAAATCAAAAATATATGCTAATATGCTGTTGATAAATTCTATTATACTACTTTATTTTTGTAGAAACTTTTATTATTTATAATTCAGTTTTAAAGAGGTATATGAAGATCTGCAACCCCTTGTAAAAGTTTGGCAATCTTGAAAATAAAGTTTCAAAATTTTTAAATCTTCAGTATTATATATTTTTCATCTTATGGATGTTTTTACAGTATGCTTGGGACCATTTTAAAACGTGATGAAGACAGAAAAATAAACAAAAAGCAAGAAAACATTGGAAAATAATAATACTAGGGTAATCGGTTATGATAGATGGTCGGCCGTGGTATACATTGCATGGACTTGCATCTATCAAGGATTTGCATCTATAAACAAATTAAACTTTCAAATGTTTTTTTTTAAATATATGCTTATTTGAAAAATGAAATCATTATTTAAGATAGAAAAACATACAAAATTGCAAGAAAACTGACAATAGAAAATCATAACATGGTCGGTGTGGCATAATTTTGGGTCCGGCCGGATACAAAATGTTAACATTCTGTATCCGGCTTCCTCCTATAATTTTGGGTCCGGGTGTCAGTTATTTCAAGTCTTGGAAATTAGATTTTTGCTAAAAAAAATGTGTCATCTATGAGATTTTTGTCGAGAAAATGGATAACGGCAACTCTATGAGCACTTTACCAGCTAATTCTAATATTTCTTGGCGATCCCGCATCTATGGGTAAATAGAAAGATGGGTTGTAGCATCGTTCGACAATTAGCAAGGAATTCCGCTCAGAACATTGGGACCGTCTTGAACTTAGTATGAGATATGAACAACGTTTATTGTGGGAGGCCTCAAGATGAAGAACAACAAAAAAAGTGTTGCTCCATTGCTTGGTTACAATGTATTTGTAGAGACTTTGCCTCGTGTGCATTTACTCCATATCCTTTCATTGTGGTTGTGGGTGGATATTGTCGTAAAGATACCAAAACATTTTCACATGCGTCATTGGAAGAATACTGATCGAACAGGTTACATAAATGCCATCCGGGCCCTGCCGTTTTGTTTTGTCCTTTTATTTGTTGCATGATTTTTAATAGAATTTCCTCTTCTTTCGCATTTTAAGTTCACTGCTCTCTTACTCTCCTGCACTCTTTTTTGTTTCTGTAAAAAAACAACTCATTTTTAATTTGATTCCACTTTGTCCCATGCACTACGTATGTTCTGAGCTTAGTACTAGAAAAAAAACAACGTGAGCTATCCATTATCAAAGGAAGTACGGTACATATATATACACGAAAGTTTCCAAAAGGTAAAAAATCAAAGACATCTAGAAGATGGCGGCATACAACACGAAATCCTAGAACGTATATACAAATGTAATGCAAATGATATGTATCAGGAAGCTGGGGTTTCTTTATACACTTAAGCAATAACAGTGATTATTAGAATGTTTGTGGGCGTCAATCGTTGATTTGATGGTCAAAAATGCAATTTACAGGCGACGCGAAGCTTATAATTATTTTATTTGCTCAAAATAAAGAGACAAAAAGGATGAGACACAAGTTTTACCAACTTATGAAGTCTTTTCCTTTGTATACAATAAGTAACAATAACTAAATATAAAGAGCATGCACAATAAAGATTATAAAGAATGTAAATCATTAACATAATTCACAACCAAATACAAAATACGTTTGTGATTGATGGGTATGACAACACATTTATATTGGAATACATCGGCAAACGAATATCGAAGCAAGAACGAGGAAAGGGGAAATTCCAAAATCACAAATCCAAAATAACGGCACTTGAGACAGTATGACAAAGACAAGAAATAAAAAAATGAACAGGAAAGCAAAAAAAAAAAAAAAAAAAAAAAAAAACTAAAGCATCAGCAGCGTGAACTTCTATAACAACTGAGGTATCATCAGGTTCTCCGGAAGGGTAAGCATGATCTGCTCCATGTGTGGCACCCGTCACACTGCCAGTGAAAAGTCCGGTTTTGTCACAGTCGGAGTCTGTTTTTTTTTTGTTGTTGAAAAGTTAATTAGTTTCTATGTTATTCATTCCCTCGATATAGCACTACCCTAGCTCGTTTATCGCCAAAAATTTCTCTGGTCCCAAAGGTGGCGATGTAAATAGGGCACTCGTAAGGCACAATCTGTTCTTTTGGTTCGGTGGTATCTGTGATGAACTCCATTATGATTTCTGATATTAATTGGTGAGGATACAGCTGCTCTGTTCCCTAAATTGCTTACATGGAAGTATGTGTTCGCTGTCGATTCATTATTACTCATAACAAAGGATGCATCAAAAATATTTGTATAGTAATTTGGGAGACCACATTGATATCATTCCCACTGAATATTTGCTATACCCTCATAAACAAGTGTGGTCATACTAATACAAGTTTTGTGGTACCATTTACCACAAGAGTCACAACAGATACCTGCTGTTTCCCAAATGACTCATTTACTGCATAATCCACATGGGTGTTTCACTGTTACTAAGTCTTTGTGAAATTAACTGTGAGGTCAAATATTGTGTTTTCTTGCAAGCGTTTGATGCATCAGCTTTTTTGTAGCGGACCTATCTACACGAATGTTTTCACTAAGTATGATGTTATTATCTGTCAATGACTTGAAAGGTTAGTAATTATTTGTGCTGCAAAATGATGATGAATTAAATATGCAGGTTGAAAAATTTGGCATATTTATTTCAAATCCTTCTTGCCAACTCATACGCACAAAAACCTCACCCAGGCACAAGATCTCCAAAGCATCCTGGCGGAACCTACAACAAGGCTGTTACTTGGAAACAGCTGGTGTCTGCTGTGACTAATGTGGTAAGTGGTACCACCTGGAATGTTGTGGGATGAACTCATAAGTATACAGAGGAGTACAAAATGTCTCATAGTGAGCAAATGTAGAGTATAACCGAATACATGCTTCCAGGTTTGAGTCGATTTTTCATGAGATCTTGCACTATGCATGCTGAGCTTTACAGTTCGCTTTCGCATCAAAGGAACACATTATCGATACTTTCATGGGTGATTTGACAACGGTCAACAGTAAATTTGCGTGAAGGACAATTACCACAGAAACGACATCTCTAAACTTCATGATAAATTTTCCAGCTTGGTCATACAGTTCCAGTTTCTACCGGTCAGTGAAAGGAAAGTTATTATCACCGAAAAATTGGAAATGAAAACCAAATGATTTGAAGGAGAAAAGCTCGGCATGTATTGAGTAGAAATTGTTAACCTGATGTTGAAACAATATCCCAAGGGATATTCTTAGGGAATTCTGCAATGCATGATTTCTTTGTGTCCTGTGTTCTCATGTTGGAAGGGTGTATATTGCAAGTAAAACAACACAAAATTGGCGTTTTGGTGTTCATATTCCATACACTTAAGAGAATATCGAGAAACAATAAAGGTCTTGTGCAATGTGTGCAATGGCCGTGTACGTTGTACGAAAATAACCCTTTACCACCCTCATGTATGCATGGTATGGGTGAAATTCTGCTCCGTTACTTCTTCCTCTTTTCGTACGTACCTCCTTCTATCGGGCCACTCGGACTTCGTCCGATATTAAAAAAAACTGCTGATTTGAATTATATCAAAATATCCTGAAATAACCCGGCACCATAGGGTAATATTTACATTGGGCTTATTATTTAAATTTGTATTATCTTTAGCTTAATTATAAGGAGTTAGACCTTGAAAATACTGGTTTTTATTTAAAATGCTTTAAGTATTGATAAAGTAAGATAATCCTACATATGCTAATCAAAACAGCTTGTGACGACTGATAACTTTATGGAAATCTATTCCCGGGTTTTATTTATATTTATCTATCCAATAGGAAGAGTGCTCCCATTAAATGGAGGTAACAGTAACGATAGTACGCTACAAGTTAATTTCTTTCCCTTACATTTCAGCTCCCTCTGAATCAAAACAAAATGTCGGACATGGACAAATGGATCGAAATCGCAAAAGAATGCAAATATTTACCAGAAAATGATCTCAAAGTAATATTTTGGAGTGTCAAATCTGTTATTACATCAAGAAATGTTATTTTAACCTAATCATGCCGTAAATGACTGCTGTTGTAGCATTCAAGTTTGACTGAGTTTAAAAATAGATCTGACATGATTCCTTTTTTGTTTGGTTATATTTAACCTACACGCGATTATCAAACCAGTCTGTTATATTTTCCTTCTTTTTTTCTATAAGAGAAACACTTGCCTCATGTCACTTCAGATAATTTATTGATCCAAATCGAATAGTCACTAGTCTAGTGTTTGAAAAGGGGGGGGCAGATCGGTTCCTTTGCATTTGCAGCTATTGCAGTGAAATATTTGAGTCTTCATTTTCATGAGTTAAAGTATTTTATAACAAATAAGAATATTTTTTTTTAATTAGAAGGAGAAATTCTGTAATGTTTCCAAAATCAGAAACAGTTTCGATTCTGAATTCATAACTTTACTGTACATGTACATGTAGAGCCACTTCTTTAACTGATCAATGCCCCTCGAACTGACTAGCTACATGTACTTCCGAGTAGTAACCTGAACAATAGTGGACTGTATAGTGTTGCTGCTACTGCATACCTGGGTATGCAGATGTACATTGTACATGTCCTTGACTTTGCAAATGGACGTATTAGGAATATTTACATATCTTCTCTTTTAATATATATCTGATCATAGGAAATGTAATCCAAGAATCAGAGACTTATAAAACACAGAAATTAGAAACTATGCGAAATCTCATATTAAACATGTTAAATATTGTGACCACTAACAGGAATTAAAGATTACAAAAAGTGGCGTGATAGCCAAGTAAACATCTAAAAAAAATTACAAAAATGTGTAAAAATGAAAAAAAAATTGGGAAATGACAACATCTTTTCTACATTTTACACTCATCAATACATACAATACATAAAAAAATCATTTCCAGCAAAGTTTCATGCTGCAACCTTTGGATACAAATTGAATTTCAAAGACCATCTTTGACTCAGAACTTGGAGATTAATTAACTACCAAAAAATCACGAAAATATGTTAAACGGAGGGTGATTACCGATATGACAGTACCTTTACTACATTTGAAAAGTATCAACACATAAAAAATCACTTCCAGCAAAAAGATTTTTGTCAGATGCAACTTTGACATACAAAAATGTACCATATGAGGCTATTGGACACGAAAATGAATATTTCAAACTAAATTCAAAGATCATCTTTAAATTGAGATTTACTGACAAAAAAAATCACAAAAATACGGAAAAACGAAGGGTGATTACCAAAATGACAATGCCTTTACTACATTTTACAAGTATCAATACATAAAAAATCATTTCCAGCAAAAAGTTTTTTGATGCAACTTTGACATAAAATGAAAATGAATTTCAAAGACCATCTTTCAATCGAGGTTTACCGACAAAAAATCACATAAATGTGTAAAAACGAAGGATGATTACTGAAATGACAATAGCTTTACTACATTTTACAAGTATCAACACACCAAAAATCATGTCCAGCAAAAAGTTTTATCCTGCAAAAAAATCAGAAAATAATCGCCATTTGTCGTTAATGTTTGAACAAGCTATTTGCGCGATCTACGATGCTATTTCAACAGTTATACTTTTTTGTGTCACCTGCACCTAGTGCAGGATCGACACATAGGGATCACTTTCCTTCCTCTTGCATCTGTCTGTCTGTCCGTCTGTATGGCTCAATAATTTTTAAGCATTATCTGCATCTCCTCCTAATCTAATACTAACTATGAATATGATTTTAAAACTCGCCAGAATAAAGCAACATAGTATTTAACTGTATAATTCTCAAATTTGTAACAAAACACTTTTTTCCTGCTTCGATATCGTAAAGAAAAACAATATGGCGGATGAAGCGTCTCGTTGTTTTTCCTAGGATCTTGTTGCCGTTTGCTAAAAAATGCATTTATATGGGTTTAAAGATAACCTTCCAATCTCCGTATTTAAATGTCTTTGCAAGAATCAACCAGATAAATGAAAACATTCAATATATTCTGACATGTTTCGTTGGTGTTAAAGATGATAAAGTGCAATGTACATACTTAATGTGTATTATATTACCTGATCAGATAATGATTTTTATGGGTTGGTTTTTATTTTTTATTTCCAGAAATTAAATTAAAAAAAGGACATGAATGTCAAGAATTGAAAAAAGAAATAAACCTAATATAGTGTAATTGAAACTAATTACTTATTTCCAATTTTAGATACAAGTAATATAAAAAATTTTCAAAGATTTAATGCCCCTTACCAAAAATATTGGCTTCCTGCGAACATTTGCTGCAGACATGTAGCAGACATGCAGCAAGCTTGCAACAATTTAGCTGCAAACTACCTGCGATGAATATATATCTAAGTTTGCTGCAGGTCTGCTGCAAGTATGCAAACATTTTACAGTGCAAATGAGGTTTGCTGCAGGTCTACAGAAAACATTCAGCTTTCCAAATATGGAACGTTTGCTGCAGACCTGCTGTGAACTTCTTGCAAACGTTACTGCAAAACTTGAAAAGAGAAAGATTATTGAATTACATGGTACTGTCAGCTTAATCTTTACATAATTATATTCATCTCAAACACTGTTGTGTATAATATGTATTTAAATATTTCTGACTCATAAAATTTCACATTTAATTTACAGAGAAAATTTCTCCAAATCTTATTGAATTAATTTGAATCCTGTGACTTATGAAATATTAAGTCTCAATTGAAGCTAGTAACATCATGAATAAATTGATGATATACCTCATTTTATTTAATTGTACATTCTCAGATATAGCACTCTCTTCTGAACACATCAAATATTTTGTGAATTAAACACTTTTTTTCATAACATGAAATAAAAACATGCTAGTAAATAAACCTACCCACTTCATGATAAACCAAAAATCCTAAGTTTTGAAAGAAAAAACTTGTCTTCTCTACAAATTGAAATGATACAATCCCTTATACATGTTATAAAACACTTCTTGCCTCTTTATTGTACACATTCAAAATTAAATCTTATGATAATTTCATTGGCTGATTTGTTTCATATATGTTTCAGTTGATTACTTCCTGTGAAATGTTCCTGCAAACATAATGCAAACATAAATTGATAAACAAAGTTTCCTGCAAGTTTGCTGCAATCTTGCAGCAAAAAGCTGCGATGTTCGCAGCATGTTTGAAGCTAGCGGCAAATATCTGCAAACAAGAAAGATCTCTTCCTGCGAACAATTTTGTTTGCTGCAGACTTGCTGCAAGTCTGCAGCAAACAAACCCATTCTGTAAGGATGTTTATCCATTATTCATGAATGAATGTGTCAAAATTAAAAGGATTCAATTAAACTTTTTTTAGATTCCTCTGAAAGATATTTAATAATGAAATAATATGAAAAAAGGGATCAATGAGCAAATGAATATTATAATACTGTTAAACAGATGAAAACCAGGCAGTCAGAAAATTTGACAAAAGTACCTAACCATAATGAGCTAACCTCCTAAGGGCTGTTCCAGAAAAAAACATAATGGGACGGGGGAAGGCACTTGAAAATTGTCATGACCACCCATAGATGTAAAATAGGATTTTTATATTTACTTATGGATTCTAACTTCAATTTGTAACGACCATCCATAGCAGCAATTTTAAAGTGCCTTCCCCCATCCCATATATGTTTTGCTGGAACAGCCCTAATATAAATTGTCTTTTTATTTCAATCCTCTGTTTAATAGAATTGGAAGTATTACATAAAACAAGTATAAGCTTTTTAAAAAAAACCTTGCCGGCTTTCAGTATTTAATTATTTTCCTTTCATAAAACATTGTCTATAATTGTGTAGAAGGGTTCCCAATATTCAAATATTTTTGTAGGGTAACTATATATTACAGATAGTTGTTATACCCCCCGCAAACAAAGTTTGGGGGGTATATAGGAATCACCCTGTCTGTCTGTCCATCTGTCC
>MJUU01063564.1:143324-164715 GCA_002080025.1 Modiolus philippinarum | reverse complement strand
AACTTTACACAAAGGAAGGACACTATATGGAGATGTGCATGAAGAAATATAATTATTGTTCAAGACCAGGAAGGGGAGATAATTGGACTTTGACTATTTGTTGATTCCCCATGTATGGGTTACCTCGTAAGCAGTCAGGGGTGCAACTTAAATAAGTTATCTCCAAAATCACTTAAATGAGTTACTTTGAACTACTGACTTTTTTTCAATAACTTATACCAGTTATGAAGCAATTACCTATACGAGTTACTGTTTTGTTAATCAAGGGACATTACTCTGTTGATAACTTCATTCAGTTATTGAAGTCTTTTTTACATTATATTCAGATTTGTTGAAATTCTTACTTATTGGTCACAGTTAAGTCTATTATTACACATGTATTAAAGAGTTCAAATTGAACTTAATCTAATGATGGCCTGTCTAATTGATTTTGATGAACCATTTCAAAGATAACTGAGATTTAATTTCCCAAGGGTCCAATCTTTATGGGGGTTGGCGCATGTATTTCCTCTCTTTGCGCATTTATAATTGATAGGTAATTACACAGTTAAGATTCCAAACCATATGGGAAAAACTATGGTTTGTTTGAGAAAAATCTTTATCATAAAGAAATTTGTAATCCAAGTTGGACATTTTCAAGAAATCAACATTTGATAACTTAAATAAGTTATTGCTAAAAATACATGATCACTCAATGCAGTTACACAAAAGTACTTCATTTGATAACTTGAATAGGTTATACCCTTGACTGGTAAGCGCAACTCCTCTTAAACCACTTAAAGGATTTTGATGAAGCTTTACACAAAGGAAGGACACTATATGGAGATGTGCATGAAGAAATATAATTATTGTTCAAAACCAGGAAGGGGAGAAAATTGAAACTCGACTTTTCGTTGATTCCCCATGTATTGGTTACCTCGTAAGCGCAACTCCTCTTAAACCACTTGAAAGAATTTAATGAAACTTTACACAAAGTAAGAACACCATATGGAGATGTGCATGAAGGCATATAATTATTGTCAGAAACCAGGAAGGGGAGATAATTCAACTTTGAGTTTTCATTGATTCCCTACGTATGGGTTACCTCTTACACACAACTCCTCTTAATCCACTTGAAGGATTTTGATGAAACTTTAGACAAATGAAGAACACTATATGTAGATGTATAAAATGTCAAATAGGCTGAAAAGGGTGAATTTTATATTTGTCTGATTTAGACAGAGTGTTTTCATTGGAACCCTTGTGAAAAGTTTTTTCTTGAAGATTATATCATTGTGTCCACTTTTGTACTGTGTCTGCACCTGTATTGTGTCCACACCAACTGAATTTTGCACTTGCCATATCGATTCAGGGTTCAATGAGCGGGGGTATCTTTGACTGCCATTCGGCGACAGCTCTTGTTTATATATGAAAAAGAAAGGAAATGGGGTAAATGTCAAGGAGACAATATCCCATATCCAGGTTAAAACGACCCAAAACAAAGCATCTAGGGGTCACCGTACGGTCTTCAACACAGTGAGGAACCTCACACCATATAGCAAGCCCTAAATAGCCCCAAAAAAGTAAAAAAGTGAATAAATCAATGGAAACAAATGTATGCTTTGAAATAGTATCTCACCCTTGTGCAAAGAATTGTCGTAATAATATTTTAAAACCTATACTGTCGCAATTAATAAATTCTGGATACATGTCTGAGTCTCCCCCAATTTCTGCCAACTCCCCTCAATTGTTAACTGAACTGGAAATGGGGGCATCCTGGAAAGGGGTGAGTTGACAGTGGGGTGAGTTGACTTGGATTCAATCCTGTATCGTTGAAACGTTTGTCTGCATGACGATTACAAACACATACACGAGCGTCATACTAGCATAGCACTATTTACTAGTTAACCTGAAACTCAAGGATCAAACAGGAAGTTTGCCCAAAGTTAAAGCCACTTCTCGGGAGAAGCAGCAATAAACATGATAAATTTATAATGTAAACAAGGATTCCACATGGTAGGGCCACACAGAACTACTAGTAATTACAAAATTTGTTCCCTGCAACTGAACTTTTTAAGGAAGGAAAACATTGTTATTTTCTCAAAATTTTGTCATGAATAAGCCTTTTTACCAACAAAAGCCTTCAGATGAACCAAATAAAGACTAGACTAGTTTATAAAATTTGAAAATTCTGATTAAGAGTAACAAAATACTGTAGATCTTAACAATCTCTTTCCTACAAGACTTCATTTGTACATTGCTATCGTCTCATGACGATACCTCATCGCTACTGGTCAAAATAATCTTGTATGTATTCCTACATCAAGACGAATGTCCAAAATAGATGTGCTAGAGGAAATAATCTCTTGTGGCCAGCTTAGTTATTGCTACCTACATCAACATAAAGTATTTACAAAACGGCGGCAGATGCTATCTTGTATTTTGCAACTGCTGAAAAGGTGTTGGGTGCATGAAATTTCTTTGTTTAGAGGACGAACTTCTCTTTCATAATTCCGTTTTTATTCACAAATATTCTGAGACTCCTGCTGTTTCATTCCAGCACAAATTTATCTGAATAGTGCATTGAAACTCTGAAAGCTCGCCAAATCGACAGATTAACAAATAGAAAAATGAAAAAATAGCTTTTTAATTATTTATTTCCTCTGTTGACATTCTTTGATTTTGTTTTGAATATTTTCAAATGCCAGGGGTGTTGATTTTTAAGAGGATGCCTGTTAATTTCAGTTTTATCATGTAACATTAATATTGTTATTAAAAATAGATTATAAATACAATGTTCTATAAAAAGTGCTATTACCTTATGGCATGTCGTGTGAAGTGTGAAATGTGTAATGGTATGTAATGGAATACTTTACGTTTAATGCTTCAAAAAAGGAGTTTTGGTGTTTGATCTGAATGGTAATAAGATTTAGAAATTGCAGAAAGCAGATCATCTGCATATTATTATCGCGTATGGTCAATCATGTGCATTAAGTACTATTTAAGGGTGAAAGTTAGAATCATGCAGCAATTGACTGGAAAAAATTGTTATAAATTGAATAAAGGCAATTAATGCATGACTTCTTATTAGAAAAACCAAAAGGAAGGGAAAGAAATGTAGTAAGCTGATTTTGCAACTGGAGACGGTTTTTGTATCTAACGTTAGAGCAGAATGACGTCCCATAGCCCAAGCTAGATTGAAAATCGGTGGAATCTTGAACAAACTAGTGAAGACTTCAGTATTCAAGCCAACTTTGTGGCATTATTTACCTGAATTCTGCCAATGATTTTAAAACATTTTCCAAAAAGTGGGGTTTCAACCACAGAACATTACCCACAGAGCCTTGTTACTAATTAGAAAATTTTACTATCTATGCATATACACAAACGCAAGGATAGTAAAATATTTTCATTAGTACTAAGGCCCTGTGCCCTACCCCTGGATCCGCCAACTAAATACCATGCTGGCAAACATAAAATGTTTGATGTGTGATAATTTACAATCACCAGTCAACAAAGCCCTTTACAACCAAGGTAAAACGTTTGATATTTAACTGTACACAATTTTGAATTTGTCTTGAAGCCATGTTTGCTGTAACATATGAATCAACCAATGATGGCAAAAGTCAATGTAAGAAATAGAAGACTGTTGGCAGAATTACTGGTTGTTATGTTAACCATTCTAATGCAATTCATTCCATATGAAATTCAGAGTCCCTGTACTTCAGCGCTTTTGCGCTTTGATTTCCTAGACTTTATGATTATCCCCGCCCTTTCTGGTAATTGGTTATGTTCTTTGATTTGTGGCTTTTTTTTTGCAGAGGTTATGTAATATGGTATATGAATTAACAATTACTACTAGGAGTCTAATGCTTGACATGTCATTTCTATTTTCAGAGATTATGTGATATGGTATGTGAATTACTACTAGAAGAGTCAAATGTACAGCCTGTCTCAACACCAGTAACTGTATGTGGAGATATACATGGACAGGTCAGATACATGTTCTTGTAGCTTGCATTGTATATGATCTTGTATATAAAGTCCCTTGTATTAAAGTAATACTGAATAATATTGTAAAGCATCCTTCATTGCAATTGCATGGTGAAGATATCATGTGTATAGGGTCTGTAAGTCTAGTCATGTGACTCACAAGAATCCACGATAAACAGACAACTCGAAAACGTTTCCCACCAAAACATGACGTCTGAGGATTGTGACGCTCAAATTTTTGTTTGAGACGTCATATATCTTTGTTTAAAATGTAACTTCCGGGTACAATTTTTGATCCCAGAAGTGCCAAAATTATACGAGACTTACAGGCCCTATAGCCCATAAAAAAAAAAATTGAAAATATCAACCTCACTTCTTACATGTCTTATCAACATGATGAATGAACCACAAAAGAAATTTCATACAGTAAAAATGCTTTAATTGTTTTGGATTTATTTGACCATTAGACATTTCACATTGAAAGATCTACATGTGAGGAGTTGAAATTCTGTTTCTGAGTTAATAAACCAAAATATATATAATGTCATTACAATGCACAGAATTCTATTTTTTTCTGGAAATTCCCCTTTCCATGTCCCATGAAGCTAAGACTTGTTTTATTTAACAATGTTAAAAGTAAAGTTAAACTTTTAAAAACTCTGAAAAATCTTGCTTTCAAAATAAATTAAATTATGAACAAGTAAATTATAGTAAATACACAAAATGTATCTTACAGACAGGACAACAACAGACAATCCAATTTTCTAGACCATGCAATTATGATAATATGCGGATCAGAGTGCTAATTGTTGGGTCAATTTACGGTAGATGTTTTATTTATTTTGTAGTTTTATGATTTGATAGAATTGTTCAAGACAGGTGGGCAGGCACCAGATACTAATTATATCTTTATGGTAAGTACATTACTTTAAAAGTAATTTGTATGAGTTTCCTTTGATCTCTCGAAGCAAATATTTTCATTATTTTCTACTGTCGGTGTCCGAATACAAAAAAATATCAAGACCAATATAAAAAATCCGAAAGCTTATTTAGACTCATGACAAGTTTTTATAAAATTCTTGATATAACTTTCTAGCTTTCAGACAAAAAATAGCCCTGTGAGCAAAGAGAAATCCATTTCCCAGTCAAATTTCTAATGTTTTATGTCTCCATTTATATTTCTTTTTACCATTTCATTTAGTCTACAATGCTTAATTAATTAAAATAAGCCTCAATAAATCCTGATATAAACAACATCAGTAGTGTGCCTCCTTAACACGTTTATTTTGTACAGGGAGATTTTGTAGACAGGAGGCTATAACAGCTTAGAAACATTCACTTTACTACTTACTAGGGAGATTTTGTAGACAGGAGGCTATAACAGCTTACAGACATTCACTATACTAATATTTATTTCTTACATGGAGATTTTGTTGACAGAGTTTATTACAGTAAAGAGACATTCACTTTACTACTGACATTAAACCCATGTTTATTTGTTACAGGGAGATTTTGTAGACAGAGGTTACTACAGTTTAGAGACCTTCACTTTACTACTAACATTGAAAGCACAGTAAGTACATGAATTCTATCAAGATTATATTGTCAGTTTTCATTTAAAATTTGTAAAAAAAATGAAAAAAATAAATGAAGAACCTCCGACCCCCTAAAATGTGAAATATTGTTATTGTCTGATGTTATAACTATACAACATTATTATACCTCCTGTAAGAAAGTTCTTTTATAGTAAAACAGTTTTATTTTCGCATAGTTTTCAAAAGAAATAGCGTTGACTACACTATTGCAATAGTAAGCACTGCTGTTGTGAAGACTATTGATTTCTACGTCAATCATCATCAATCATCACGTGCGGGAGGTGGAGCTTTGATCTGACCGACTTATCCGCGTGATTACCTGTGCAATTGATGTAATCAAGTTTCTAAGAGTGTCGTCTGCTACAGCGCTGTAATTTTTAATTTGTATTTTGGGGGGGGATTGGGGGGAGTATTTTGACAGTATTTTGATTTTATTGGAAAGAAGAAGAAATGAAAAACTAAGCTTCNTGTGTCACACATGTAATTCATTCTCACAAAACAGTTGATGAAAATAAAACAGTGGTATCTTACAACAGTCATTAGAACTGAGGAAAGATGACCCTTATACTGTTCTAGTATCGAAATACAAAATGTAATACTATCTTGCTTTTTAAAAATTTTTGTTCATATTTGTTTATCATTGTTTAAATGTATTGTTTAAAACTATTTGCTGCAACCATTATGGGTTAAATAGTTTTCAATAAAATTACTTTGTTTTGGCCTCTTGAAATATGTTATTTCATTGCTAAAAAATAAAGTTTCCTTCATGTGTTGATGTAATGGTGTAATGTGTATTGAGATCATTGACACATGGAAATTGACATCGGAATCAGTTACCACAGATACAGTTAACGATTGACAGGATAGCAAACAAGCCAAAGAAAAAATTTCAAATTCAGCGGCTCAAAATATAGTCAACAGTCAGTATAATAATAATATTAATGTTGTGTTTTACATTGACTATAGAAAATAGTAGCCAGGGTGATGGACAATAGTGCACTCCCCTTCGGGTCGTGCACTATTGTCCATCACCCTGTCTACTATTATCGCATAGTCAATGTAAAACACAACATTATTATATTATTATATAACTATAAGAATGCCAACCAGCATATATTTAGGCATATACTTGGTATACTTTAAACCTGGAAATTTTTGCATCAGGGTAATTTTCGCTTATTTCATATTTTGGAATTTTATGCAAATATAACCCCTATGCAATTACTTTTAATAACTTAATTTTAACAATCAAATTTCAAAGATCCAGGAATATTGCAACAACGTGAAAGGTTCCCATATGGAACTTCTTGAAATCCCCTCCCCCTGCAAAAATAACCACGTTTACAGTAGTTGTCGATGAAGAATGGATGATTAAATTAAGAGGAAATGCTTCAACAGTAAAACTTAGATGGTTCAAAAGCTCAAGGGACCTGTGAAAATAGTTCCAGGTGAAGGTTTAGGTCAAACTTACTAGGTTTAAACTTCAATAAAAGAACCACGAAAAAAAAGACATCCAAGTTGTGCAAGCTATTGCAGTTGGAGGCATGGAAGTTCATCTGTATGTGTTATGAAATAGCTTTAGGAAGTAAAGTGAGACTTTATTATAAAGTGAGCCCTGACAATGTATTTTATTTTGTAGTTGGCCAGACAAGATAACGTTATTACGTGGTAACCATGAAAGCAGACAGATAACACAGATTTATGGTTTCTATGGTAATTTTTGTATACTCTACCTGTTTTGTTGCTTCATAGTGATCTACCACCAAAAAAAGTTTTCATACCATAGACTTATCATCTGTTATGTTCAAGATTTATCTGTATTTAAACTGCATATTCAGTTGCTCACTTTTTGGAACAAATGTTTGATGCACATAGAGCTTCATTTTAAGGAGGAAAATTTGTCCACGTTTGAATATTCATCATGATTTATTTATCTCTCTAAAGTATAAAAAATTTAAAAATCTACCCCCTCCCAATTAATTTCAGATGAAAGCTTTGAAGTGTGCGGTCAGAATTAAAATTTCGTTTTAAATTTCTCACATAAAAAACACAAAAACCCAGTGAGTTATACCCTTTCTAAGCCTGACAACAGAAAAATATCTTCGACTTCCATTTAAGAAAATACTCCTCAGGTGGTCCCCTGCAAAAAAGTTGTTTTTCTGGTCAGCGCTATATTAAAGATGGCCATTGATCCTATGGGAAAAGACATTCAAATATCTTCTCCTCTGAAACTGCTAGGCCAAATGCAACCATACTTGGACACAATAGTGTTTATGGGGTCCCCTGCAAAAAATGTGTTTTTTCAGGTCAGTGCTTTATGTAAGATTGCCCGCGGCCAGCAAGGAACATAGTTTTAACATTGGAACCTGTGGGAAAAATTTCATATAGACAATGAAATTATATGGTTTAAATGCACATGAGACAATGCAAAGTCTCCACAAATACATGGAAAAAACCAAGCATTGGAACAACGCTTTTATCGTTGTTCTTCTTCGTGATATCTCCACTAGGCCTTCAAACAATAAGCTCCAGTGCTAAATACCAATTGTGTTGAAAAGGGAGCAACTCAATTCATTTGAAGAAAAAAATATATGTATTCAATGCTTGGGTATCTGAAATGTTTCTGATTCCCTTGGGGAATTTTGCAAGTGGACAAATTGAAAGACACAATGAGAACTATACATGTTGCTTGAACAGGGACATACAAACTGAAATTTCTGATATGATAACTATGCATTAGTGATGAACCAATTATTGCCGATAATTGATTAGCAGTCCTTTGAACTTCAATAATCCTACAAATCCATGTCAAAAATAATGATCACTGACGTCGCTGACAAAACAGTCCTTATGTGTCAATTCCAATAACCGCTATCTTTATTCATCAGAATATTTACGAGAAATGACAAAAATAATGCAAAACTCATGTTACAATGTACTGTCAACTGTGTTCAAGGGAAAAAATACACTTCCTGTTAAGCGGTATGTCTGAATACTGCGAATTTTCATGAACAAGATATAGGACCACAACAAACAGATACTTAACGGCGAAGATATTTATGATACAAAAATGATAAGATGGTGTTAAAGCACAAAAAACAATTTCTTTTTTTAAATATCAATTTCTAGTTAAGTTGAGATTGATTACTAGAGTAGTAGTCAGAAATTAAGTGTATCCTGGTATTAATAAAAGAAAATAAGGGGATGGGAAGATAGTCCTCTCATGTCTAAACTGAACACATTCTAATGTGTTTTATAATGGGTAAAATTCAGATTTGACTCAACTTTCTGGTAAGATACAAAGGGAATGTTGAAAATCAAAATTTAGAACAATTTTTCAAATAAAACTGATTTAAATATTGGAAAAAGCAGCACTTAAGAAATAACGATTAATTGATTTTAGCTGTCCAATTATTTCCGATGATCGATTATTATTTTACCCCCCATCCGTAGGAGAGGGGGGTATACTGTTTTACCCTTGTCCGTCTGTCTGTCCGTCTGTTTTGTCTATTTTGTCTATCCGTCTGTCCGTCCGGAACATCTTTCGTCAAGGATTTCTCAGCTTGTGTATGTAGTTATGATTTGATATTTGGTCTGAAGCTTTGACATGATGAGTTGTACCGTGTCTCCCCTTTTCAAGTCCGTCACTCATCTACTTCCTGTTTGAAGAAAACTTTGATTTTTCCCATTATAGCCATATATAGAAATTTTTCGTCAAGGATTTCTCAGCCTGTGTATGTAGTAATGGTTTGATATTTGGTGTGAAGCTTTGGCATGATGAGTTGTACCGCGTTTCCCACTTTTGAAGTCCATAACAGGCCATAATATTAATCATCTATATTTTATATGTGAATTGGTGATGAAAGGGAACATGGATGATAAAATGAAGGTACTTTGCAGTTATTGTAGTCCATCAAAACTCTTTTGTAATTAAGTATTAGTAGCCCTGCCCATTATTTTAAAAAGAGCCGAATTTGGCGTTTTCATTTCTTAAAGATTATATATTTGTGTCCATGCTTGTATTGTGTCCTCACTTGTACTGTATCCATGCCAGTACTGAATCCACACACACTTAAATTTGCATTTACCTTATTGATTCAGGATTCAATGAGCGGGGGTATAACTGGCTGCCATTCGGCGGCAGCTCTTGTTTTTTTCTGATTGTTCAACACTACTATGCATAGATCATTCCTAAGGATTTATATGTTTAACATATGTTGCATTTTTACAGATGAATGCCTGACTAAATATGGTAATGCTAATGCCTGGAGGTATTGTTGTAAAGTGTTTGATCTACTGACAATTGCAGCAGTAAGTGATAATGATTTATACAGTCAAACTTGGATGGATTGAACACCCCATGAAAACAGTTTCAGCTAGAGAAGTGTTGGAGCTGTCCAGGTCAAACAGTGTTTGAATTCAAACAAAGGGTCCAGAAATATAGAATCCACACCAGCATCGAGTGAGAAACGACATTTCTACACTAGAGATAGTTAAATTTTCAAATTTTTAAACGCGAGGCTTGCCAAGCGTTTAAAATATTTGAAAATTTAACTATCGAGAGTGTAGAAATGTCATTTCTCACGTTATATGGTTGTGGATTTTGTTTCTCTAATGATTTCAAGGGTATGTTGGACAAAACAGTACCCCCTTTTCTAATGATCCAAAATAAATGTGTTCTTTCAGTGTGACGTCATCAGGCATGGTCACCTTTTTTCATGACGTTACAATGGTAAATTCGGAAAACAGCAAACATATTTGATGTCATTATTGAATTTCATCCAATCACTTGTGGAGAACAATATTCTCTCTAGAGAGGAGAACAGTATTTTCCAACTGTGAAAACAGGACAGAAATTAGAGAAAAAGGGTTCTAGACTTCCATAGTGTTAAGATTTATTGTAGTTCAATCTATACAAGTTCCACTGTATCTGAAAACTTCAAGGTATCCTTTCCTTTAAGATATAGAGTTTAGATATTTAATTTGGCTTTGTATCATCTCTTTCATATTTTATGTTTTATACCTCTATTAGAAGAGTGAGGGCATATTGGAATACAGATGTATGTTCACTGTCATTTTGTCAGATATTTTTCATCCCAAATTTTGCCTGAATGCATTCAGTGATTGAAATTTTTTATGCTGCTTGCATGTAATGAGTTGTGTATTGTAATTAACAAAGAAGGGATAAGGAATACAAATACATTGTAAAACTAAGCAATGGAACTACACTTTTATTGTTGTTCTTCATCTTGAAGTCAGCAGGAGGCCTACAACAATGAGCCTTATTCATACCTCATACCATATAGCAGGTAATTTTGGCGAGATTCTTATTTTTGCTATATTCGTGAGGTTAATGGAAGCATGAAAATAAAAACTCACATAATATTAGTCATTATATATTCATGCATTTTTCTCCTCATACAATTTTCCATTCACGATTATTGGTGATTGCTAAAATTAAATACCCCACTTTTTGGAAAGAATCAAGAAATTTGGCAACCGCAAACATTTACAGCTATACAGTAGTAAGTTCAAGACAGTCCCTAGCACCAGTTTGATTGGAATCCATTACTAGATGTGGAGCAAGGCTACATCCATGTAAACATTTTTTGTTTCTCTTCAATATTGGCTTCCATTTTTGTGGTATGAGTTGGGGTAAGGCATAATAAGGTGTGCAACTTTTTTTTTATATGGAGCAAACATAAGGAAACCGTTTGACAATGTATCAAAATATCAGTCAAAATTTCTGTAATATCCAATACAGAATTAAAATTGAGAAAACTGAAAATTGAAATATCAATCATAAAATATTAAAATTAGTCATAATAAGAATAAAGTGATCAGGTTTTTTCATCCAAAGTATTGAAGAGTGGAAATTGTAAGACAGAGAAAAGTTTGAAAGAAATGTTAAAATATAACTAAAACTTGGCAAATCTTGCTTTCAAACATTTGCAAAATTTATTAAAGTTGACGTGAGAAAGTTCATAATCAATTTAGTTCTTGTCGTAGAAACTATATGTATAGATTTCAAAAAGATGTGTGCTTGTTTATAACAAGTATTAATCAGATTTTCTAACTTTTTTCAGATCATAGATGAAAGTATTTTGTGTGTCCATGGTGGTTTATCCCCTGATATAAAGACTATTGATCAAATACGCACAATTGAGAGAAATCAGGAAATACCACACAAAGGAGCTTTTTGTGATATCCTTTTGTACTCGGTTAATATAAGTTTTGTTTTAGGGATATTTGTGACTGTGTTCATCAGATTCAGTTTTGTTAGTATTCTGTCTTTGCATAACCCAGGATAAACTCTAGGTCAGTATTTTATTAAAAAAAAAAAAAAAAGACGTTTTACATGATAAATGTTGATTTACATGACGTGTTCACCCAAAGTTCAATTTTCACATACAAACACATGTGATCAACTACATTACTGGTCATAAAAGCGATTTGTTCATTAGTCTGACCCCGTTATTCATATTTCTTGGATTTTTCGATCATTGTAAGAGTAAAAGTCATTTATCGATTTCTATTGAAAACAAATGGTCTCGGTAAGTATTTTAGAATATGAAAAAGAAAGGAAATGGGGTAAATGTCAAGGAGACAACATCCCATANCCAGGTTAAAACGACCCAAAACAAAGCATTTAGGGGTCACCGTACGGTCTTCAACACTTTTATGACCTATTTAGGGTAAATCAAATCAACAGTTTCCAAAAGTCAAGTGGAAGGAAGAGGTCAGTTTCTGGACCCTCATGTTCAACTTCAGAACCTAAATCTAAGAGAAAAAAATATTTCTCTGTATCAGAAGTCTTGGGAATCAGAGTATCAGTGGTTGAAAGACAAGGGGGACAAGTCATGCATTTTGTTTGTTGTGCATATCTCATTTTTGCATGGGATCTTCAGCCAAAGCTGGCGTGATTTGACATGCCAAAACTCAAAATCATTCTGTTGAATGCACAAAACCAGTCAAAATCTATATTATCATTTCTCCCATCTTCCAATACTGCATTAAATGACAAAGTTGTTAGTTCTAGCTGTTTCAACTACTGTAAACCGGGAAATTTTTGCGTCTTCTTTATTTCACAATAAATTGACAGGATTTTAGTTTGAGCAGTTTTGAGTTCTCGCTGCCAAATTGTTCACCATTGGCTCCAATAAAAGACAAGTAAATTCTCTCCATTTTATTTTCATGCTTCTATTCCAATTCACAAAAATAAAACTGCTGCAAAAATTTCTGGGTTTACAGTATGCCTTAATAATGTTTTTAGATCTGAAATTAATGTTGTCATGTAATTACATTTTTTCAAACTAATAAGCCTATAATTACATGATTTTATATTTTCAGAGGTTGGTAGCTATTAATGGTTTTTGTAAGTTGGTATCTTTGATTTTGAAGTTATTATGCCCCTTTGCTTCCAAAGACCAGTTTTAAGATGTAGAATGGAAAACAAAGTTTATGACACTGTTTTAAAGTGCACTAAAGGGAATGAATTTTAGTTAAGTTTTGTTATTTCTTAAAAATATACTTGTCCTTGTCTTCTTATGAAATTTTAGTTTCTTGATATTCAGGTTATTGGATGTGGTTTGTTTCCATTGATTTATTCACTTTTTACCTTTTTGTGGGCAATTTAGGGCTTGCTATATGGTGTGAGGTTCCTAACTGTGTTGAAGGCCATATGGTGACCCCTAGATGCTTTGTTTTGGGTCGTTTTATGTTATCTCCTTGGCATTTACCCCATTTCCCTTCTTTCTAATACTGATGGGTAAACAAGTGAGCAAACCTTTATATATTTATCATGTTTATATTTATAAATTCTTAACTAGTCATACATTTAGTATGGTCAGATCCAGAAGATGTAGACACGTGGGCTATTAGTCCCAGAGGTGCTGGTTGGTTGTTTGGTGCCAAAGTTACCAATGAAGTAAGATTAACTAAAATTTTCACTGATGCACTAAGTTTGTGTAGTTGAAATGTTCCTGTATTGGTTGTGCTAAATAAATAAGACACAGGAAAATAGTCAATGATTCAATAACTGAATCGCCTTTATGGATTATGCCAAAAACAAAAAATACAGTCCAACTACATGGGTGAAACCCATACTATATTGACAAGTAGTTGATGGCCTTGAAATATAGAATTTTGGATAAAATTCATAATTATAAATAATAATTCAATGAAAACACTACAATTATTGCTGAAACAAACATATGGTCCAGATTTAAGGCAAGTCTATTGCCAGTAAATGGAATATTGCAAAAAACTTTCAAGCCAAATATCAGAATAGATAACCAAGAGGGTTCAAATGAAGACTATGGAGACACATTTCATGCAAACAAGAAGCAAACCAAAATAAAAAAAACAAAAAAACATGAAGCATAGAAAATCGTTTCTTAATGCATCCATATGAATATATTGCTTTTGAAATGATGTTGTCTGATTAATTTGTAGGTAGTTAAAATATATTCATTTTTATCACTGTTACATAGTAAATTGTATACCATAGTTTGTATATGATCTGAAAAATATATATATATATGTAGTATAAAGAAATGTGTTGTTGGCTTGCTTCAAGTCTGTAGTTCTATCAAGACTTTAAACTGTCATTATAATTTATCATAACATTTACGTCTTTGTAATTAAAATGCACTAGTTAAGTGAATTACATTTTGAAATTATTTTTCAGTTTGTGCATATAAATGGTCTCAAGTTGATATGTAGAGCTCATCAGTTAGTACATGAAGGTATGTTCATTAATTTCAATTTTAGAGAAAGTTTCAAATTGACAAATTTTTATTATTTAGTAGTTTATATTGAAATTCAGTAAAATTAATATTTTTGTAAAAAAAAAAAAGAAACTTTTTATTCTCCCACCACAAGGCAATGTTAGAATTAAGTTTTAATCTTGTCTGTACAGGTGTGAATACAGTAAATAAATCTCCATTACTTTCTATGTTAACTTCTATGACAATGTACACTCATAGTTATTTTCCCTTAATTAATCGGGAACTTATATATCTCATTCAGTAAAAAATAAATTTGGGTCTATTTTTTGGCACCATCAAAAGATAGCGTGATGCGGCATATTTGTCTCGCCTGCGACAAAAGATGTGGAAAGCGAGACATATGCGTACAAAGTATGACTGCGGCAGCATAAACTTTCATGTTAAGTTTTTGTGATTAGGTCATCTTTTCAGTACCTATAAGTTGATATTTGGTATATAATTTGGTCTTGAGTAGTACATGACAGTCTGCTATATGGCTTTTGCCTGTGACCTCAATTTCACAGTCCAATGAACATGTTAAGTTTTTGTGCTTAGTTTAGTTTCTCAGTAGCTATAAGTGGTTGGTCAATGATATATGGTATGTAGGTTGGTATTAGGTAGTACATGACAGTCTGTCATATGGCTTTTGTCCTTGACCTCAATTGACAGTCCAGTGAGCATGTTAAGTTTCCTAGTATCTATTAATGTAAGGTCATTAATATTTGGTATGTGGGTTTGTCTTAGATGGAAGATGACAGTCTGCTTTTTTGCTTTAGCCCTTGACCTCATTTTCACGGTCAAGTGAACTTGTTTGGTTTTCAGTATCTAGCAGTGGTAGGTCACTGATATTTGGCATTTTGTTTTGTGTGATAGTATTGCTTTTGTCAGTTAATCTAATTTCACAGTCTAGCGAACATGTTAAGTTTTCTGATTTAGGCAGTTTGAGTTTTCACATCAGTTTTGTGACCAAGTAGGGACGGGCGAGACATCTATTTGGGTCCACACTTGTTTAGCCATTTCTGTTACTTGAAAACAGATATAGCAATTTCGCACGTAATTTCTTATTTCGACCCCCCCCTTTTCTTCAAACTTGCACTGAAAAAGTGTAGAATGTTGTCAGGTTTCTTCTTTCACTTTTTAAACATCTTCTATGGACCAGCTTTTTAAAAACATTTATTTCAAATAATATCCTCCAATCATTCCATTATAATTTTTCATTACACTACTGAACGCTCTCCCCAAAATAGGTGGAACTTAATGATGTCATGTTTATTTACTGAATTCACACCTACATGAAATAAAAAAGGATGGCAGGAAACATCTATATGGCTAAAAATTACAATGACATGTTACATCCTGCTAAGGAACTACACAGAAAAAAAACACAAATAAGACAAAAGACAAATGTAAACAATAATCCGAACTAGGTACAGCCAGACTTGGTACCTGAAATAGCAAAAGTAAGTGGTAGGGTAAACCAGTTTATATTTATCCAAACCCCCTTTTCTCATACATACATACATTGGTACATACATCCTGAATATGTTTGTCTGTATGTATGTATGTCTGTCAAAGATTTCTCATCATTGTACACCTCCTTTCTAGATCTGTCACTAATTTACTTCGTATTTGCCAAATTGTTGATTTATATTTTCAGAAAAATTTATACTAAGATTTTTGTCAATGATTTATTTAGAAATTTTCAGGCTTTTGTAATTTTCCTTGTAATTTGAATTAAGCTGTGACTTTCTGGACTTTTATTTAAAAGAAAGGGATTGCAATACATTTATGTAATTTCTTTCTAAAAATTTCTGCTTCTATTTAATAAAACTATAAATTTTGTTTATATTTATAGGCTACAAATATATGTTTGACGAGAAGTTGGTCACCGTGTGGTCAGCACCAAACTACTGCTATAGATGTGGGAACATAGCTGCTGTATTGTCCTTCAGTGATTCTGAAAACAGAGAGGCTAAATTATTCCGTGCTGTACCTGATTCAGAACGAGTCATACCAAAGAAATCAACAACGCCATATTTCTTATAAACTGAACTGAGATAGTGGACCAAAAAATGTGATAAATTTTGTAACACCATTAAAAAAAATGAAGTGCTTGAACATTAAATTGTAACAGTTCTAAAATTATTCTGTACCTTTTATTCAGATAAGATAAAAAATCACTTTTAAATGTCAATATCCATTTCTGAAAAATATATGAAATGTATTCATTGTATTAAAAATTTAGCAACAGAATTGGATAAAATATTTGCATATCATGTAATGTTTTATGGACATGAATTTGTAGGTAATAACATTGTCATGTTTGTTGCAAGAATTTGAAAGTAAATTTACATTTACATATAAGAAATACTTTGAAAATCTATTTGTTAAAAGTGAAGTTTTTATACGACCGCAAAAATTTTTGCGGTCGTATAATGGTATGGTGCGTCGGCGTCGTCGTCGTCGTCGTTGTCGTCTGTAGACACTTTTGTTTTTGGTCAATAACTTTAGTTTCAGTTGACCAATCCTTATGAAATTTTAACACAATGTTCCTTGGCATAAAAGGAAGGCTTGGCTTAGTTTTGGTCAAAGTGGCCCTNTATTTAATCTCATTTAAAAATGAAAGGAGTTTCTGTTTTGAATATGTCTTAAGTTATTCTTAAAATGTCAAAAATAAGCAGAATAAAAATATACTGTTGAAATATTGAGTCCTAGACTCAATTATGAGTGACTTTTGAAATCGGCATATATAGAATATCTGAATTAAAATAAAGATAGTAATGTGCCAAAATTGATATTAAATTGTACATGTGTATTTATACTAATGCAACTTTTCTAGTGAATGTCATATGTAAAATTCTCTATTCTTAATTTACAGTCAGATTTTTCATTTTAAATGCAATCAAACTTTCATTAGCTTCATCAAAATCAGAAAATCAATTTTGATGTGTTACTTTGGGAGGACCTATCAAGTCTTGTGCATCAGGTGTGAGACTCAATATACATGTATGTAATTTAGAAGTACTTCAAAAACCTTTGATCTTGTTTTTATACGACCGCAAAAAATTTGAGGTGGTATAATGGTATGGTGCTGTTGTCGTCGTTGTCCGGCGTCATTGTCATCAGGCGTCATCGTCGTCTGTAGACACTTTTGTTTTTGGTCAATAACTTAAGTTTCAGTTGACCAATCCTCATGAAATTTTAAAACAGTGTTCCTTAGCACAAAAGGAAGGCTGGGAGGTCATTTTGGCCCCTCCTGTTTTGAGAAAAGGGGCCAAAAAATGGGAAAATTGGGTGTTTTCACATATTTGGCTGTAGAATATTTATTATTTATTGGATTTTGATGGGGTTTCTTTCAGTGTATTCCTAATTAAATTTCCTATCAGTATTATATCAACGGATTTTACGTGGCAATGGATTCCTCTTGAAAATAAACATAGAGCTGCACCATCAGATTTTTGACAACATGTTTCTTTTCCGAGCTATGAGGGGCTGAATGGGGGCAAATTTGCAGATTATCTAAAATTTTTTATTTTTCACTGGATTTCTATGGGATTTTTTTCTTTTGATTCCTCTTAATATAAGCATTCAGTAGTATGGCTACAGATTTGGTGTAGCTTTTACGGTTTACGGTTTCCGAGCTACAAGGGGTCAAAGGGGCCAAAATTGCAATTTTTGAAATAAGTGAAATCTTCATGAGATTTCACTCTTTTTTATTTGTTTTTGTTTTGGAGTCCTCTTGTTGTAAGCTTTTGGTAGTATATGTCAAAAGATTTTGCATAGCTCTTACCGTTTCTTAGCTGTAAGGGATCATTGGGGCTGAAATTGCAATTTTTAAAATATGTAAAATCCTTGATTTTTTTAATTGGATTTTAATGGGATTCCTTTCTTCAGTTTCCTTTTCTCGTATAGTTGAAGTAGTATGCTGACCAATTTGACATGCTTCTTACCATTTCCGATATATATAAGGAATTTTAAGGACTGATTTTAATTTTTCCTTAGTTTGTGTGCAGCTAATTACTGAGTCAAGCTCTTTATTGTGTCCATTAAATTACTGTGTCCTCATTCATTTTGAATCACACTTGTTCAAATTTCAGTGTTCGGCATGCTGTGTCGTATCATGCTGCGCTCGGCGTAGCCCTTTATTTGTTATTTGATTTTGGAAAAAAAGCTGACAAAACTCACACATGGTAATTTTCAAAACTTGACAGGTCTACCAATGGCATTTATCAAACATTTTTATAACAACATTAATTGCTTGAATAACATTTTTGGGATGATAAAGAGTGATTAATATTTATGCATTAGATATTGAGCATTGAGAAAACATTTGATGAGACAATATGAAGATGAGACATTTTTATTAAAAAATTATTAACATAAAACTTGATACGAAATAGACCATGTATATTTTATTGTAAATAAAATTTATAATAAATTATCAAGTGTTGTATAAAGTATTAAAAGTACAGGTGAAGTTCACAATTGTTTAAAAGCAGTCCCCTTTCTATTCCCTGCCATATGTAGTGGCGAGGTATTATGTGATACCCTCAGTGGTGTGTCCGTCCCTCCATCCCCCATAGGTCTCAGACTAATAACTTGAGAATGCAATATCAACTGGTCTTCAAACTTGGTATGTAACTTGTCTACCTCAATACTTGGGTCAAGTTTAATTTTGAGTTCAGAGGTTAAAGGGGTTCTGGATTTATCCTCCTTGAAATTTTGATTTTGTGAAACGTGGCGGGGTATCTTATAATGCACCATTACTTTTTTAGCTTGCCGGGATGAATGTCCGGAGAGCTATTGTCATCACCCCGGCGTCGGCAAAACTTTAACATGGCTTGTGGAATGAAGACCTGAAGAACTAGGATGTTGATTATATTTGGTATGTGACATCCTTGTGATGAGAGCTTTCTTTTGGTACCATACTTGTAGACATTTTGACCTTGACCTTGCCCTTAGGGCAATTTTTAAAAAACTTTAACCTTGCCTACCTTAAAAGGTATGCTTTTAGTGGTAGGGTGTTCATATTTGGTATGTAACTTCCTTATGATGAGAGCTTTCTAGTGGTACCATATTTGTAGACATTTTGACCTTGATCTTGCCCTCAGGGCAATTTAAAAAAAAAAACTTTAACCTTGCTTCTAGAAGGTAGGCTTTTAGTGGTAGGGTGTTCAAATTGGGTATGTAACTTCCTTATGATGAGACCTTTCTAATGGTACCATACCATATAGCAGGTAATTTTCGCGGTTGCCAAATTTCGCGATTTATTCCGAAAAGAGGGGTATTGAATTTCAGTGGTCATCAATTTTCGCGGATTGAAAATTGTGTAAAGGACGAATATGTATAAAAATATATGGACTTTTATTTCGCCAGTTTTAATTTTCGCGCTTCCATAAGCCTCGCGAATATAGCGAAAATTAGAACCTCGCGAAAATTACCCGCTATACGGTATTTGTAGACATTTTGGCCTTGACCTTGCCATTAGGGCAATTTTAAAAAAAAACTTTAACCTTGCCTCTAGAAGGTAGGCTTTTAGTAGTAGGGTGTTCATATTTGGTATGCAACTTCCATATGATGAGAGCTTTCTAATGGTAACATATTTGTAGACATTTTGACCTTGACCTTGCCCATGGGTCAATTTTTGAAAAACTTTAACCAGCTTGCTTCTAGAAGGTAGGCTTTTAGTGGTAGGGTGTTCATATTTGGTATATAACTTCCTTATGATGAAAGCTTTCTAATGGTACCATATTTGTAGACATTTTGACCTTGACCTTGCCCTTAGGGCAATTTTAAAAAAAAACTTGAATTGCCACTAGAAGGAAGGCTTTTAGTTATAGATTGTTCATATTTGGTATGTAACTTCCATATGATGAGAGCTTTCTATTGGTACCATATTTGTAGACATTTTGACCTTGACCTTGCCAATAGGGCAATTTTAAAAAAACTTTTACCTGGCTTCTAGAAGGTAGGCTTTTAGTGATATGCTGTTCATATTTAGTACGTAACTTCCTTATGATAAGAGCTTTCTTCTGGTACCATACTTGTAGACATTTTGACCTTGACCTTGCCCGAAGTGCATTTTTAAGGCAGGTTCTCTGCTTTCTAGCTATCGGGTAAAGCCATCTTGAAAAAAGTCTGTTTCAACCAGACTCCTACATTAAGGAGACTACTTTGTATGAAAAGAATCCGAATAATCCAGACTATCGTTAAAAACGCGTACGGCTTACCAGTTATTCATACGAAGGCACAAAAAATAATCCATTCATGTGGCGATACAGTGTCCATTTCATGATCAACTACATCGTTTTATGTGTAAATTGTATTTATTTAATATCTTTTAAGAGATGCTATGCTTTTTAGCTCACCTGGCTAGAGCCAGGGTGAGCTTTTGCCATCACTTTTCGTCCGTCGTCCTTCCGTCCGTCGTCTGTCATCCGTCCAGCGAAAACTTTTCATTCAAAGATCTTTTTCTCTGAAACTACTGGGCCAATTGAAACCAAACTTGGCCACAATGGTCCTGAGATGGTCCCCTGCAAAAAAGCTGTTTTTCAGGTCCGCGCTATATCCAAGATGGCCGCCAGCGGGGATCATAGTTTTAACATTGGACCCTATGGGAAAACACTTTCGAAGATCTCAGAAACTACTCAGCCAATTGAAAGCAAACTTGGCCACAATAGTCCTTAGATGGTCCCCTGCAAAAAAGTTGTTTTTCAGATCCGCGCTATATCCAAGATGGCCGCCAGCGATGATCATAGTTTTAACGTTGGACCCTATGAAAAAAGACATTCAAAGATCTTCTCTACAACTACTGAGCCAATTGAAACCAAACTTGGCCACAATAGTCCTTAAAAGGTCCCCTGCAAAAATTTGTTTTTTCAGATCCGTGCTATATCTAAGATGGCCGCCAGCGGGGATCATAGTTTTAACATTGGACCCTATGGAAAAAAAACTTTCAAAGATCTTCATCTCTGAAACTACTCAGCCAATTGAAACCAAACTTGGCCACAATAGTCCTTAGATGGTCCCCTGCAAAAAAGTTGTTTTTCAGATCCG